>CAUYRH010015309.1:0-14061 GCA_963574655.1 Perodicticus potto | reverse complement strand
AAAAAATGGCCGGGCGTTGTGGCGGGCACCTGTAGTCCCAGCTACTTGGGAGGCAGAGGCAGGAGACTCGCTTGAGCCCAGGAATTGGAGGTTGCTGTGAGCTGTGATGCCACAGCACTCTATCCAGGGTGACAGCTTGAGGCTGTGTCTCAAAAAAAAAAAAAAAACAAAGAGATTAGATAGCCAAATATCAGGGTCAACTGGGATAATTTCCAGTTCTACCACCAACTTTGCAATTTTTCAATTCATAACAGTTTTGCAATAAAATAAATGAGATCCAACTTGGAAGATCAGATGGGACATTCACATCAGACTGAGAATTATAGAGCAATTATCATTACCAAGAGCCTCTGCATGAATGCCGGAATGTAAATAATGTAGCTGCTCTCGGTATGGGGAACTGTGGCTCTCACTTCATTCTCAATGTTTGCAAACAGGCAATGGGAGCACAAAGCTACAAACCAAACTCGCCTCTGGGGTTGAAGCAATATAAAATCTGCAATAAAAATTGAAACTTTTGGGGGCAAAACACGATTGTAAGAGGGTCTTTACCTAACAAATGCAATCAGTGCAACCCAGTTTCTTGTACCCTCAATGAATCCCCAACAACAAATTTTAAAAAATAAAATAAAAATTGTATATGAAGCTCGGCGCCTGTAGTTCAGCGGCCACATACCAGCCACATACCCTGAAGGTGCCAGCCACATACCCCAAAGCTGGTGGGTTCAAATCCAGCCCAGGTCTGCCAAACAATGACAACTACAACCAAAAAACAGCCAGGCATTGTGGCTGGCACCTATAGTCTCTGATACTTGGGAGCCAGAAGCAAGAGAATTGCTTAAGCCCAAGAGTTTGAGGTTGCTGTGAGTTGTGACACCACAGCAGTCTACTGAGAGTGACATAAGTGAGACTTTGTCTCAGAGAATATATATAAAAATTATATACAAGTAAAGTATACCTAGCCAAACTGTCAAAGAAGGGACAAAAATAATTTTATAAAGGTCCAACAGAAGGTGATTTTTATAATATGAAGCTAAAGAGTAATAAAGAAAACTAAAATCCTAAAATAATAAAGGAAGCAGAAAGTTTGGTCAATTCTCTAAACTTAGTACTAATACTAATTTTACTTAATATTTTTATAAGTGACCTAAAAAAGAAATCTCCATATTTTCCAGGGAAATTAAGATTTTACAGCTAAATGTATGTTTACCTCTGTAGATAGAACAAAAGTAATTTGTGAAGGCTTTGTGGGAAAAAAGAAAAGCCACAAATATGTTTCAAAGGTAAGAAAAAACATATAGAAAAAAGTTAAATATACATGTGTATAAAGTATATATTTATGATAAGGGGGTCTGGAATACAGTGTGAAAAAAGAACCAACAACATTATAGAACTGTTAGTGAAGCTATCAGCTAATGAGCTGCTGCAGATAAAAATGCTGGGCCTCATCAAAAGGAATAATTTAAATATGATAGAAGCCATTCTAGCCTTAAAAAAATTACGATGTGCTTATAACTAGAGTACTAAAAATAATTCTAGTCACAGAGCTTTAGGAAGGCCTTAATGGGCTAGAAGTGGATAAATATGTGTTTACTTATATAAATGTATATCATATGTAATTTTTATCATTATTATCATATGCAAATAAAATTCTATCTTATAAAGGAAAATGTGTAAAATTCTTTATGGCTGTTAAAATGAAAAGTAGGGTAGCTACTAATGGCCAGTATAACATAATGAAGTATATAGTGAATGACTCCTTTTTAGCAAGTGCTCCCTGTGTTTTAAGCCTTCCACATGTATTAACTCATTTAATCTCTGTGAAATCTCTTCCTGTCGGCACTATCAACATTCTGATGAGGTGCAGAGAAGTCTAATAATTTGCCCATGTCACACAGCTGTTAAGTGGCAAAGCCAAGATGAAACCAGGGCCCTTCTGATTTCAGAGAATGTGAGCTTAACCTCTGCACTTAAAACAAAAACCTGATTTTTTTTTTTTTGAGACAGTTTCACTATGTTGCTCTCAGTAGAGTTCTGTAGCATCACAACTCACAGCAACCTCAAACTCTTGGGCTTAAGCGATTCTCTAGCCTTAACCTCCCAAGTAGCTGGGACTATAGGCACCCACTGCAATGCCCAGCTATTTTTTTTGTCATTGTAGTTGTCATTGTTGTTTAGCAGGCCTGGGCCAGGTTCGAACCCGCCTGCCTCGGCATATGTGGCTGGCGCCCTACCCACTGAGCTATGGGTGTCGAGCCCCAAAAGCCTGATTTTTAATATCAAGATTTCTTAAATGGATGTAGGTGGGTTTGAGGTAAATAAAAATAAGTATAAAACAAATTATAAACCTTGAAATGTGGGTGCAAAACTTCTGAATCCTAAGAGACAAAACACACTGAAACTAAAAAAAAAAAAAAAGATCAGGAAATCTCTAGAGTCACATAGACATAAAACATCAATGTCACAACCAGGGACTGTAGGGCCAGTTGAGGTAGGGAACTCTCTAGCCCCTGCGGACAGCCATTAGAGGGCGAGGCAGGGCCTCCCGCGGGTCTGCACTCTGTATCCCCAACAGACAAAGGCTGTGGAGCAGGGGGACTCTCTGGTTCCTCCCCGCTCATTCCTTCTGCAATTTGGAAACATCAGCCCCCTGCATGCACCTGTGCCAGTGTTCTCTGTATTGAGTTATAAATATTTACAGAACAGAGAATACATCTCACCCAACTCACTTGGCATAGCACCCAGCTCAGTGCCACACAGAAGGTTCTTGATAAATAGACTTTAATTAGGATTATGTTTTTCCATTTCCCTCTATCTCACAACTTTATACACCCATGGGGTCTACTTTGAAGAATAAGACTGTGGCTTTTATCTATTTTCTATTCACCACTGCTAAGAATTTGGCGTGACTTTATGGCATTGTTTTGAACGGAGAACCTCAGTAAAACATTCTTTAGAGAAGTATCAAAGCTGAGATTCACAAGTGTTCAATTAACTGAGGATTCTGACCGAAAAAAAAAAAAATTGTTCAGCTTGAGGAAGTGATCATCGGTGGCATTTTCTTCACGCACGCAATCTGCCCTTCTAAACTCATCAAGCCTTTTGTTCAGCTGCTGTGTTTCTGCAGTAAACTTCACGCTGCTGTTGCTCACGTTACCAGAGCATCTGGTGTATAACACAATCCTTGTCCTTTTCCAGGCATGAGGTAGCTGGAAAAGGCACGTCCCATGCTCTCGCTCTCCCTGCTCCCATCTGCCTACTCCTACTGGGAATCTGAGCACAGGCAGGGGAGGATGAAAGAGCTGACTCAGCGGAGAGTTGAGTCAAATGGCCAACAGAAGTTCACCTTTATTTCATCTATTACATATAACGTTCTATCCCAGTGATCAAGAAACTTTTCTCCAAAACACCGAATATATGCCTTGCGGTGAAAATTGGGCACTTTCCAGTCCTGCTGTTAGGGTTTCTCATTCTGCTGAGAAAGAGCAATCAACTTTTGGTCTGAACTGGTCTTGAAGAGAGTGTGGCCCTTCAGAAGCTGCATCACCTGGAATCCCGCCTAAAATTGTGGGAGCTGGGTAGAAAACACAGTTCTGCAGTAGGTTCAGGACTAATAAGTAAAAACTAATCCAAAAAGAAGTTATATAGTCAGACATCCTAATCCCAAATAACTTACACTGTACATACCAATCACCTTTACAGTCTTTCTCTAAGCCTCCATTTATAGTTACAAATTTACTTCCGGCCAAATTCCTTGTCTTCCACAAACACGTGCATCATTTGATGCCTATGACAATGACATAACAATACAGGATAAGCCACAGCTCCTCCTCCTCGAGTCTCTTCTCCACCTAACCTTGCCCAGTTCCCTCGGGGAAGGTACAAACGTTCTCGTCTCCAAGCACGCCGCTCACGTTCATTACAGAGAGAGGCGAAATCTTCCTTAGATTTCAGCTGTCTTTCCTACTGGATGAAAGAGCGGGGACCAGATCTATTCTCTGTACACCACGACTCCATACTCTGCACATTGTAGGGGTGCTTCTGGCATTATGTTTTATTAACTTCATGTCAAGACAACCCACATCCTCCCAGACTTTACCTCGGCTTGTCTCCGAGTCTACACTTCAGTCTTTCAGAATGGTCTACCAGAAACACAAGAACAGAAGTTGGGTACGTGCACATTAAGAACTGTTACCTGTGGATAACCAATTACTTTAATAGATTTTAAACCCAATCAGTGGCTATCCCTATATAATATGCTGTGCATTTCAAATAAAATTTGAAAACAGGTTTTCGACTTTAATCATTTAATCTCAAAGCATTTTTACTAGCATAAGACCAGAGCTTTAAGAAAAACAAAGATTGTTCTCTCAGTAACAATGAAAATAAGAACAAAAATTTTTATAGCGTACTTATGCTGCTGAGACTCAAAACCTAATAAAGTTAAATGATGATTCAAACTAAGTGAGCTTTCCTAGATAAAAATTTTGAATTCTTCAGTTTTTATTAAATTTATAAACTCACTGTACTGTACAGTAGAAAGTTTCTTCACAAACTTCTCCAAAGCAAACGTTTAAGAAGTATAGTCATGACGTCCTTGTTCTTACTAGCACTCAAGTAGTAGACAGAGAAAAATAACAAGCTATGCTGTCAGTACTTTGGTAAATAACATTTTAATTATTAGCTTCCTACCTCCTGAAGAGGGTCCCCTTCATCATTCATCTCAACACCTTTTTATTGAAGTCAGCTTTGGAAACTGTAATATCCTCAACAGATCCGTTCGCCGCGTATTTATATGCAACCTACAACAAAGACTGCAGACGAGGAATTCCATGGAGGCTTTTTCCAGAGGGGTCTGGAAGGTAATCAAAGATAAACAACAGGCTCTGGTGTGTCATGCCCAAGGCACAGTGTGCTAGAAATGCTCTGGAAGAGTCCGATGACAAATGCTTGTTCACGCCTGACTCCCCGCGAACAAAGGACATACAAAGCTTAAAATTGTGTTGATTGACTTTTTTCTCCAACATACTGAATTATTTTTTGTTATATAACAATTGTATTCTGGAATGAAATCTATTGTGAAAATCAGATGATGAAACACTTATTGGGCAACTGTGTTATCAAAGCCCACAGACAAAAACACAAATGGAAAAACACAGCTATAAATGACCCAGATTTTTACGAATGGCTAAAATAACACACATTTGCAATTCCCATTTTTATTCTCTTTTCCGGGTCCCTCCGGGCCTCCAAATTAATTCTGTTCCTTATGTAACTTCTGCTAGCTTTCTTTAGCCTTCCAGTTCTCCAAATGTCAGTCTCTGACAGATCACAGCCCATCCCAGCTGTCTGCAGTGAACACGGAATCATCTACAGGCTTCCCCATAGAGTCCCAGAAACAGTCCTAACAGAGGCGGAGGAACAGACAATGCTCTCTCTTTTCTAGTAAAAGTTTAAAATTGCATGTCTGCAGTTTAGCCTGGTTGGTGGGGAGGATAGGGAGTGTCTTCTGAATCAAACCACCCCCTAGCTAAGCATTGTCCACAGATAAGTGCATGGTCCCCATGGCTGGTCACTTGTGTCCAGGTCTCCTAGGCCTCAGGAAGACCTAGCCCAAACTCCAATTAGCCAGACAGACTTAACTCTCTTAGTCCATTCCAAAAATTTCATTTCCTAAGAACAGTGATAACTGTGTCTATTTCCATCAATTTGACCCTGGTTCCGAGACTGATTCTAAAGCTTCTGCCCTGTGAAACCTGATATACGTCCAGATCTTGGGTGCAGATCCGGTTCTGCAGCTGGGTCCCAGCTAGCACTCCATCCTCAGCATGGGCTCTTCACCTGCCCAATCCCAGCATTAGACTTGCTCTTGGTGCTTTTCTCCAGATGTCTGGGAAGGGGGTTAATGCCCACAATGCCTTGTTCCAGAACTTCTCCCTGATTTGTATCAGTCCTCATCTGAGATTATATATTTTTTATGCTATCAGAAGTATTTCTTTTCTTTACTTTTTAAAATTATTATTTTTATTGTTTCAGGTTAATTGAAGGTATAAAGAATTGGGTTACAATGTTTGCATTTGTTAGGTAAAGTCCCTCTTATAATTGTGTCCCACCCCCAAGAGGTGGCCATACACCCTAACATTTGCCCATTACGTGGGAACACACCCATCCCCCTCCCTCCTCTCTGCTCCTGGCTCCCTCATTCCTACATCCCCCACCTTGAATTGATTTGAGTTTTCTCTTATCTGAGTATGTATTAGATCATCTACTGGCTTCATATTAGAATTGAGTACATTGGATTCTTGCTTCTCCATTCTTGTGATGCTTTACTAAGAACATGTTCCACCTCCATCCAGGTTAATACTAAAGATGTAAGTCTCCATCTTTTTTAATGCTGTATAGTATTCCTTGGTGTACATGTACCACAGCCTGTAATCCTTTTCTGGGTGGGTGGGCATTTAGGTTGTTTTCACATCCTGCAATTGTAAGTTGAACTGCACTAAATAATCTAGTGCAGATGTCCTTATGGCAAAATGATATTTTTTTCTTTTGAGTAGATTCTTAGTAAAGGGATTGCAGGATCAAATGGGAAGTCTAATCTGAGTTCTTTGAGGATTCTCCATACTTCCTTCCAAAAAGGTTGTATAAGTTAGCAGTCCCATCTGAGATGATATTTAATTCCATTTTTATAACTTTTTCCAGGATGTCTCATCTACATGCAAAATAAGTGCCATTATGCGAAGAAAAAAATGTTTTACGAAAAATTTTCATTTCATTTCTGAAATGCTTCCCTATGTCAAAGAAAAGAAATATCCAGCCTGGGTTACATATTAGGACACATTAAGCACCAAATCTTTTCTTTATAGCACTATTTACCCAAAATTTCTCCTGCTACTTTTATCATCACCTCATATGCAACTTGATTTATTTAATCTTCTCTTCCTTACCTTATTTTCATAATCTCCTCTTCTCAATGGGTATACAAGTGTTTTTCCTGGGCCCTTCATTTCAAACCAATAAAATTAATATCCCTTATGCCCGCTTTTGCAAAAAGCATTTTAAAGCTTGATTGGACCTATCATATTATAATCAAATCTGTGATATTATCATGATACACATTAAAAGTCTTACTGTTATTTAAAATCAGTTTTTCCAAAGGAGAACCTATATGTCAGCAAAGAGTTTAAGAGATAGATGCGAAAAATAATAAATTGCCAATAAGTCCATAGTCAACATTTTTCATTCACAAGCATTTGTTCAATACCTATTATATTCAGGGAGCTGCATCAGTCAAAATGTCTGTAGCCATTCAGCCATAAATGTAAAAGATTTAAGCCTCTCCCCTACCACTCTTCTGAGACAACATATGGGAAGATTGTTCAACTCAAGTACTTCTCTTGCCAAAAAGTTGTAATCTAATTGAATGGATCTAGAGCACAGTGACTAAAATGATTAAAGGAATTATGGGATTCATTTTATGAGAACAGATTGCGGAAGCTAAAGTTTACTAAGTACCGGCAAGGGGAAACAGTATGTTGTTTACGACTAAGTTACTCTCTGCTAATGAATTATTGAACAGGATTGGTGGAGCAAAGGATGCAAATTAAGTAAAGGATTAAACCCATTCTTTGATTGTGAGGGAAAATGAAATCACAATCATTCTAGTTTTGTTCTATGTTTATGTAATTATACATTACAGTATAGTGTATGAAACACAAACTTTTTGCCTTCCCAGGACTAACTGCTAAAGAAAAGAAACACATAAAAACATGCCCAGTGAAACCAAGGAAATAAATTATTTGTGAATAATAGAAGAGTCGAAAAAGGGAACATTCTTTCCCGCAACCTCCATCAATCACAAAAATATGGTTTCAGGTCAGCATAAGGCCATAAAAATCATGACAGAAGAATACTTCTCCCTTAGCTTTCTCCAGAATTTGGATTGTTCTAGAAACTGCATGGATTTATTCATCCTTTACATTGTATCCAATGGTGACATAGACCATGGGAAGGCTTCACTGACACCCTTTATTAAAGAAAATGTGCAAAGATTATGAAGAATAATACTTTAACTATCTTAGTAGTTCAAGAACTCCTGTTCACAGAAGGCCCCCAAAGTCCCTTCCATATAGCCAGCTCCTGCTTCTTCCGAGTTCTGCCCCCAAACAGCTCAGTTTCTAAGGAAATGATAGATCTGTTTATAGAATTGAGATTGAAAACCTGAAATTTAAAAAAAATACATATATAGTTGGGGGATGGGGCAAGTAGAGGATCAATGACTTCTGGGCTGAGCAGAAACATCCCATGGCAGGAAACTGGAAGGCCTTTTTCTGTGGTAAATTCTTTTGTCATTTGCTCCTTGTTTAAACCTAATTAAGCAATGTGTAGGAAACAATGCAACTCCCTGATAAAAATACATGATAATTATGTAAAGTTGATAGAATAAAAATCTAGTTTGAAATCATTTTAATTTAGCATTTTCAATGATATGTACATCTCCTTAAGCATTTATATATTTAGCACAAATTTCATAAAGTTAAATAAAGTCAGTCGTGAATGTGGAAGCATGAAATTCTGAATTCCAAAGCACATAAGGAGCTTGCAATCACATATAATGAGATAAAAATTATTCCAAAACAGCCCAAGCTATTTTTAAGAGGAGGAGGAGAATGCTGCAGAATACATTTTTATAACACTATCAATTTAACAAATTCGGGAGCTGGTGTGGTCCATCTTTCATTCTCTTACTAATTACACCCTTCTATTTATTGGGTTAGTAATTAAAAATTATTGACAGCCCTGGAAAGCTTTTATTTATATGAATTATGGCAATTAATACTTACCCTATATTTAAAAATATAATATTAATGAACATAGTATGTGCTAACATAAATAATATTTTTAAATAACAATATTTGATAAAACACAAAATATAGAAGAGTGATGCCATTTTGTACTTTTTACCATTCTCTTTAATGTCCAACTTAAGAGGTAACCCCTGGAACTCATCTGTGCTTTTGCATTCATTCCATTAGAAGAGTGATGCCATTTTGTATTTTTTGCCATTCTCTTTAATGTCTAGCTTAAGAGGTAACCCCTGGAACCTCATCTGTGCTTTTGCATTCATTCCATTGCAATTGCACATGGAATGCCACCTCTGGAAAGTTCCATTGAACATTCAGGAAAGAAGGGGAGTGAACAGCAGACAAGGCTTTGGTATCATTATCAACATAATTTTGACCTCATAGTGTCCCCAAGTGTCTTGGGTGCCAGGAGTCCCTGGATGACACTTGGAGCACTGCAGGTGTAGTGAAACAACCAGTAGATTGAAGATCTGAGTTCTACGGGTGACCTTATTTTTCTTAAAGGCAAATCACCTAATTTTCCTAATCTCGGTTCCTTTGTCTGCATAATGCAGCTTGATGGCAAGATGATCTTTCCATTTTCCCTTAATTCCATTCTGCGATTCTGTAAAATATAATTTTTTTAAATTAAATCATAGCCGTGTACATCAATGCAATCATGGAGTACAATGTGCTGTTTTTATATACAGTTCGAAATGTTTTCATCAAACTGGTTAACATAGCCTTCACCACATTTTCTTAGTTATTGTGTTAAGACCTTTATATTCTACACATAGTAAATTTCACATGCACCCTTGTAAGATGCACCATAGGTGTGGTCCCACCAATTACTCTCCCTTCACCCATCCTCCCCCCTCCTCTCCCTCTTGTAAAATATAATATTAAAGAAAAAGAGTCCCAGACGGGGCCTGTGGCTCAAAGGAGTTGTGCATAGGCCCCATATACCAAAGGTGGCGGGTTCAAACCCAGCCCCAGGCAAAAACTGCAAAAAATAAAATAAAAAAGAAAGAAAAAGAATCCCATCCCCACTCTCCTACATCTCTCCACACTCTGTGTTACTCCATGTCTTATGTACCCTTCACTCCCGTGCTATAATCCTTATAAAATGTATAAGGAAATGTTTCCCTTGTACATCTAAAAATCAATTGACCTTATAAATTAATTCTCACTCAATATTAGTGACTAACCCAAGAAAGAACTGTAAAGTTTCTATGTGTATATTCTACATAGTATTAGAATAATAAAAAAAAAAGAAGACATTCCCAAACACAATATGGGATCCTAAAAATAGAAAAATAACTTTGGTGAAGAAACCGATGAAATCCAAATAAATTATCCAATTCATAGTATTGTTCCAAGAATAACTTCTGAGTTTTGATAAATGTGGTATGGTTATGTAAGAGGAGACAAGCAGAAGGGCATCTAGAAACTCTCCGTACTGTTTTCTTTCGTAACTCTTAAGTTCAAATTTTTACTATATCAAAAATGCACGAATAAATCAGTAGGCATTCTGGGCACAGCAACATCACCACGATTGAGAGTATGTGGATGGGGAGGGGGTGGAGATACCCTCAAGATTTCTCCCCTGCAACTATCTGCTTTTTAGGTCCTCAGTGTTTCCCAACCATTTTTCGGGAACCCCAAAGAGAAAAAAAATACCCCAGATAGCTCAAAAAACGATACAAGATCCCATATGGAAATGCAACTTTTAGAAAAATTAATAAAATTGGGTTTTTTTAAATCTCATTATCAGTAAGTCTTAAAATCACAAATATTCAATTAGCTACTTGCTTTATCAATTCAATTAGATTCAAATTCTGTGTTGGAATGAAATGAAGTACAATGTCCAGATGATATATTCATAAGAGTGTAGTTTACTTATAGCCCCTTATTAGGGATGTGTGTGTCAATTTATTTTATTTTGTTGTTTTGCTTTGCTTTGCTTTTTCAAACATTTTTTTCTTTATATTTAGCTGACACATAATAATTGTAAATATTTATGGAATCCAGAGTAATATTCAGTGTGTGTGTATAACATGTAATGATCAAATCAAGGTAATAAGCATTTGCATTACTGCAAACATGTATCATTTGTTTGTGTTGTGAACATTCAATACCCTCTCTTCTAGACTTTTAAAAATATACAATAAATCATGATTAATCTGGCCAGACGTGGTGGTTCACACCTGTAATTCTAGCACTCTAGAGACTTAGGCAGGTGGATTCCTTCAGCTCAGGAGTTCAAGACCAGCTTGAGTAAGAATGAGATCCTATCTCCACTAAAAATAGGAAAAACTAGCCAGGTATTAGGGCAGGCACCTGTAGTCCCAGCTAATCAGGAGGCTGAAGCAGAAGGATAGCATAAGCCCAGGAGTTTGAGGTTGCTGTGAGTTGTGACACCATGGCACTCCAGCCTGGGGCAACAAAGTGAGAGTCTGTCTAATATACATGTGTGAAGACGATGAATCATATTCACCACATAGGGCTGCAGGACACCAGAACTCATTAGTCCTACCTACTTGCAATTTTGCATCTGTTATCCAACCTCTCTTCCCATCCTCTCCTGCATCCTACCCTTCTCAGCCTCTAATATCCACAGTTCCACTCAACTTCCATGAGCTCACATTTATTTTTAGTCCCACATATGAGTGAAAGCACACATTATTTATCTTTCTGTGCCTGACTCAGTTTGCTTAACATAAAGCTCTCCAGGCTCATTCTCATTACCACAAAACAAGATCTCATTCTTTTTATGTCTGAATAGTATTCCATGGTGTATATAGATACAGACTTTTTGATAGTAGCCATTCTACCTGAGTAAGACAATACTTTATCTCAGCATGGTTTTGATTTTCATTTCGCCGATGATTAATGAGGTTGAGCATTTTCTTTTCATTGATTTCTTGTCCATGTACGTGTCTTCTTTTGAGAAATATCCCTTCAGATTATTTTTTTCACTTTAATTACATTATTTGAGGGTTCCATTTTGTTTATTACTGTTGAGTTGTTTGAGTTTCTTATACAAGTCTGGACACTAGTCCCTTGTCTAGTTTGTAAATATTTCCTGCCAGTGTACAGGTCATCTCTTCATTCTATTGATTGTCTCCTTTTCTGTGCAGAAACTTTTTAGTTTAATATAGTACCGTTTATCTATTTTTGGTTTTTGTTGCCTGTGCTTTTGAAGTCTTGCTCATAAAATCTTTGTTACAGAAGTGTCCTGAAGCATTTCCTCTGTGTTTTCTTCCAGTAATTTTATAGTTGGGGTTTTACATTTAAGTCTTTAGTCCATGTTGAGTGTTTTTTTTTTAATATAGTGATAGGTAAGGGCCTGGTTTCTTTCTTCTGCATGTAGATGTCTTTTATCTCCAGCACTATCTATTGAGAGGATGTTCTTTCCCCAATGCATGTTCTTGGCACCTTTGTTGAAAATCAGTTGGCTGTGAATATGTGGATTTATCTGTGGGTTCTCTATTATATTCCATCAATCTGTGTGTCTGCTTTTATGCCAATATCATATTGTTTTGGGTTACCATAGCTTTGTAGTATATTTCAAAGTCCAATGGTATGAAACCCCCAGCTTTGTTCCTTTTGCTATCTCTGTATTTCTTTGGCTATTTAGATTCCAGTGAATTTTTAGGATTTTTTTTCTATTTACGTGAAGAATGGCATTGACATTTTGGTATAGATTGCATTGTATCTGTACATTTCTTTGGGTAATGCGATCATTTTAATTTTCTCAATATATGAGCATAGGGGTGGCTCCTGTGGCTCAAAGGAGTAGGGCGCTGGCCCCATATGCTGTAGGTGGCGGGTTCAAGCCCAGCCTCGGCCAAAAACTGCAAAAAAAAAAAAATATATATATATATACATATACACACATATATGTGTGTGTGTGTGGATGTGTATATATATGAGCATGGGATTTTTTACATTTGTTTGTGTGTTTTTTTAAATTTTTTTCATCGGCTCGGCACCTGTGGCTCAACAGGCTAAGGCGCCAGCCACGTACACCTGAGCTGGCAGGTTCGAATCCAGCCCGGGCCCACCAAACAACAATGACGGCTGCAACCAAAAACTGGCTGGGCGTTGTGGCGGGCGCCTGTAGTCCCAGCTACTTGGGAGGCAGAGGTAGGAGACTCACTTGAGCCCAGGAATTGGAGGTTGCTGTGAGCTGTGATGCCACAGCACTCTATCCAGGGTGACAGCTTGAGGCTCTGTCTCAAAAATAAATAAATAAATAAAATAAATAAATAAATTTCTTTCATCACTGTTTTATAGTTTTCATTGTAGAGGTCTTTCTTCTTCTTAGTGAAATTTATTTCTGGATATTTTTGTATTAAAAATGGGATTACTGTCTTGATTTCTTTTTTCAGTTAGTTCTTTATTGATGTATAAAGACACTAATATAAATATAAAGATGTATTAATTTTTTATGTTGATTGTGTATCCTACAATTTATTAGTTTTGTTTATTGTTATTATTAATTTTCTGAAACTTATATTTTAGCCTAAAATATGGTCTGTTCTGGAGTCCATTAAAAGTGTTAATGAAAAGAATGTATATTCTGCAGCTATTGGATGAAATGTTCTGGCAATATCTGTCAGGTCCATTTGGTCCAAGGGACAGACGTCCTGGTTCCCCAAAGTGTAGGATACTACTACATTGGCTATAGCGCTGGGGATCTGGCCACACCACTGGGTCCAGCTGTCATTGTGATGTCAGCAGTACTTCATAAGTGTCTGCTTTGCTTTTTGTTTTTATTTTATTTTAGCCTAGCATCTAAAATTCTTCCTATGTTCGGGAGAAAACCTGGTCTTAAAAGTCTTCGGAGGAGAAATAGACTGACTCTCAAAATAAAAGCTGAAACTATCAGATTCTCAAATGTTTAAATCCCGCAGTCAACCTCTGTACCCTTCATGTAAGCATAGGCATGTGTCCTGGTAGCCACTTAGAGCTACCAGGATTCTGAGCCAAAGACTACTGATGCTAAGGAGCAGGGATATTGAGGGTGTTATTTTAGAGGTGGTAGCAGTGGCTAAAAGATTCAGTTTCTTAACTCCAGAAATTGGCTATAGCCCCAGACCATAACCTGGAGAATCTTCTTAGAACGGCCACTACGGTCTTTTGTAACCGAGATCTGGAGAGAAAGGAGGAAAAAGAGAGAAAGGAACAGAAAAGAATGACAGCTCTAGTAATG
>CAUYRH010015308.1:0-25411 GCA_963574655.1 Perodicticus potto | reverse complement strand
GGCCCATGAAAGACTTGCAGTTGGGCGGTGGCCCCATAGGTGGAAAGGTCAAACCCAGCCCTGGCCCAAAACTGCTGGGGGTGGGGGGGGGGGGGAATACTTGCAGTCAATTTCAAATGGAGAGAGTATTTATATCCCTGCAGCCCTTTGCATCTGGGTCTCCGTCACCTTTTCTCCTCCATAAGAGGGGCCCACTTCCAACTCTCTTTGGAAGTGCTCTAAACTTTCTTTGTTCTTCCTAAATAAATATTCTGTTACTCTGAAACTTGTGTAGGTTACTTTTGCTTTCTATCCACTCTGCCTCTGCCACTCTAGTTTTATTTTCAGTTTCCACTCACTTGTGCTTCTGATTACTGCCATGCCTGCTTCTATTGCTCTAGCTCAGCTAACTAATAGATCTAGGTCAACCGGGTTCAAGGAACTGGGACCCTGGACCCCTGACCCCCAATACTACCAGTGTATGGTATTTTGTTATCGCAGTCCATACAGACTTACTATATCTGGCAAGTTAATAAAAATCATTCAAAGATGCTCTTTGACCTAGAGCAGGGGCATTAGGTCAAAAAGATTGATAAACCCCTTTCCCCTGCAGCCTACCCTCAGCTGAGTCCATGAGGTGGAGGTAAGGAAAAGGGAAACCAGGGAAATAAAAGGGGAAGTGATGAGGACCGTCCCTAAAAGACCAAGCCTAGGCTTAATCACATCCTGTAGGGATTCCTCTGATAAAGAAGGCAGTCCAGACTTAGTGATGGGACCTCAGGGGGAGAATAGGGGGTTGTTAAAGCTCTCTTAACTTCTGTAAGTTACCTCTGATGAATATAAGCAGTGTAAAATGACAAAATGTGCTCGCTATGCAAATGCAACTTCCAAACAAGACTGCTCACAAGGTGCCACTTCATACCCACTAGGATGGCCTGAATCAAAAAGATGGATAATCATGTGTTGCTGAGGATGTGGAGAAACTGGAAGCTTCATACTTTGCTGAGGGGGATGTAAGATTGTGCAGTCACTTTGGAATATATGTTCCTCAAAAAGTTAAAAATAGAGTCGATGAACCAGCGATTCCACTTTGGGGCATATACTCTCAAGAGATGTGAAATATCTATCCACACAGAAACTTTGTACATGATTGTTCATAGCAGCATCATTCAGAATAGCAAGAAGTTGGAAACATCCCAAATGTCATCAAGAGATGAATGGATAAACAGATTCCCATACCATATAAGTCATCCTTTAGCTCCCCCTAATGGTCAAACGTTATTTTTATTATTATTCCCCTTTTACAGATGATGAAACTGAGGTTCTGAGAGGTAAGGAAACTTGCCAGCACTGTACAGGAGATAAGAGTGGAACCTGGGTCTTCTTCCAAGGCCCTCCGACTCGTTGTCTTTCACCATCACTAGAATGATTATCCAGGAATAGCTTATTCCTGTTAGCTTATTCTTTCCCCCTGAGGAAGAGAAGCAGACATCCAAACAGAAGCAATGTGAGTTTTCAGCTGTGGGACAACAAGGAGACATGTATGTGGGTCACCACGAAAGCTTTGGGACAGACTGTGTTATGGTCCATTGTCTCACTTCTAAGAAACACAGTCAGCAGCATCCTTTTTTATTCATTTGTGCAAGTTTCAATGTGCTTGGCTTACTGAGGGCTTCATTTGTTTATGTCTATGAGGATTTTACGTTTCTTGATTTTTGGGTATCTCAAAACTTGCTCCATATATAAAACTATACTGAGTTTATCATAATAGAAAATCTTGCTCCATATATAAAACTATACTGAGTTTATCATAATAGAAAATCATAAAGATTTGTCACCCATTTAAAAAATGGTCACTTACAGCAAGTTCTTAGTAGACCTAGATGAGAAAGGCAGTTCTACACTTTTTAATAACTCCTATGGTTTATAATTCATAATATAATTCAATGGAACAGCATTCTCACCAATGATAAACAACTTACAGGAAATTCATTCATTTATTCAATGTTTCATTATAAAGTTAATATTTTGCCCAATAATAAAAAGTCTTAAACTCTATTATGCTGAAATTCTGAAAGGAAAGAAGATGGTATATTCTAGGTTTTACTTTAAAAGGGATTTGATTCAATAATTCATCACTACTTGAAAAATACCGTCTTCCTCGGTACTGGCTGGCAATGAGGCAAAAGCAGCTTTCCCGGCCCTCAACTTCCCTTTAACGGAAAGCGTTACAGAATCTCAGCAGTGAACATCATCTGGTTCCTACTCAAACCCCAGCTCCAAGGAAATATGGGAAAGAATCTAAGATACAAGTTCTGGTCAAGGCATGAAGATCCCAATCTCAAATATTTCACTCCAACAACTTATGTTATACCAGCTGTTCCAACATCGAACACCAATAACCCGCAGACAGCTTGATGGTTAACAGCACAGACTCTGGAGCCAGAGTGTTGGAGTTTGAACCTGAGCTCTGCCACTAGCTTTGTGACTTGGGCAAGTTACTTAATGTCTCTATGTATCTGTTTCTCCACATATAAAATGGGAGAAATAATAGTAGAGTGTACGTTATGTGTATGTATATACATAGCATGTGTGTACCTATACTGTATGTCATAGGACAATAATGGGGAGTAAATAAATCAAAAATGTAAGAGGCTTAAATGTAATGTACAGAGCTTGGCACATAGAAGTTTATAAATTAAATGAAAGTAAACACTGATTCCTATTCTCAGAACTGGAAAGAAATCAGATTAGGCCTATCAAAAACCAGGCAGAGGAACCAAATCATGGAAATAAACTCTGACATTCTGCTCTGTTTTCCTTCCCATGAAAATGTTTATGGTTTAGAAATTGCTAGGAGCTCAACAGACCATAGACAAACCTTGCAGTGGCAATCTGGGCAGCCCTATCAAAATAGGTTCACCTGGTGCAGGGCTATAGACTCTGCCTGGCACTAACGGAAGCCCAGGGGATTCCCCTCATATCATATCTGCCCATGAGCATAAGGAGAGAGACTGGGTATCCCTCCCACTGGGGAGGCACCTGTCACTCATCTCTGCTTTCTGAAGTTGGTGGGATCAACACTTTTACAGATATGGAAACTGAGGATCAAAGGACTTGAAGAATTTGTACAAAGTACAGTTTAAAATGTGTGTAGAATTGGGATTTCAACTTAGGTTGCATTCTAAAGCCACTATGCTTTATTGCCTCCACGTATTAGTTACTATTACTATGCAACAAACTATCCCAAATTTATTAGCTTAAAACAACAACCATTTATAATCTTACACAGTGTTTGACAACCAGAAATTCAAGAGTGGCATGGTGGAGTGGTTCTGGCTCAGAATCTCTCATGAGGCTAAAGTCAAGCTGTTGCCCAAGGCTACTGTCAACTTAAGACTCTACCAAGCCTGGAGAAACTGCTTCCAAGTTCAACAATGAGGTTATTAGCCAGAAGCTTCTGTTTCTTGCCATGTGGGCCTTTCTGTAGGACTGCTCACAACATGGCAGCTTGCTTTCCCTAGACTAAAAGATTCAAATGAAAGAAGGAAGGCAAACTGAAAAGCACCCAAGCGACAGGAATTTCAGTCTTTTGGGGGTGGGTGGGTAGTCTTTTATAATCTAATCTCCAAAGAGATATAACATCACTTCTGCCATCTACTATTGAGATTTCACAGACCAATCCTGGTACAAGATAGGAGGGGTCCATACTGGAGTATAAATAGCAGAAGACAGGAATCATTGAGGGCCATCGTGGAGGCTGGTGACCATCCTCCCCATCTTTCTAAGACAAGAAGCCATAGTCCTGCAAACAACAAAGGAATATCCCTTCAGAAAAGTCACAGCAACTGATCTTAGTCTAAGCACTTTTTTGGTTTTTGGTGGTTGTTTATTTAACAAACATTCGATTCACCCAAGGCATTGGGCCCAGCCCTGTGGATATAGGCAGAACTAAATCTAGGGCTTACAGTAAGTTATGCCAGAGAACAAGAGGCAAGCTACATGGGTTCAAGAAAAAAGGGAGAGGCCAAGAAAGAAAGTTGAAATCAGGTCGCTGTGACAATACAGTTGTAAAGTCTTCTATTCCAGATATAGGTTCATCCTTAGATAATCTGAGTTTTGTTTTCTTGAGCCTTGACCACGTTCCCACAGAAAATGGGGTGGGGAGGGCGAGAGGAGGTAGGAGGCAGAGGAGCAAATATCCTTAGCAGCTCCCCAATTCCTGGAATTTCACAATTAGACATTTTTTCTTAAGCTTGAATTTATCGGAACCCATTTTTTAAGCCCAAATTTGCTAAGGTAGGAGAGGAAGTGTAGAAAAGAGCCAGCCAAATATTCTGCATTGGGTAAACGAGAGACATGGCCATGGTGAGTGGGGGTGGGAGGGGTGGACAGCTGGTGGGGAGTCGTTCCTTAAAGACTAAATTATAGGACTTTACAAATTCAGTCTATTTTGAGGTAGGACCTCTGAGCTCTGGGCAAATCAGAGTCTAATATTGCCAGTTCAAAACCACATTACATTCATTATAATTACAAAACCTTGTTGAATAAATGAATTATTAATAAATCATTTCCATCAACAGTCTCCCACATTTCACCCCTGATGTGAGTGTAATAAGAATCCAGCAGGGTAATAGCTGTCATTCAACCCCTTCCTAGCTCCTCTCCCAAGTACTTCCTCTCCTGTTCTTCAAACCATATCTCCCCTAGGTCTACAGGAACGTTAATTAAAAACCTAAATGATTCCAGTTTCCCAATCTGGATAAGGCTAATAATACCAGCTCCTACCTAAAGGAAACTGTACACGCAAAGGTAATTTTGTGCTCTTCAAGACAGGATGTGTGTGTGTGTGTAAATTCCAAGAATTCCAAGGTGCACAATTTCATTGTAATTCCAAGCACGGGTCGGTAGATGTCTCCTGAGCAGCTACATTTGTTTCTAAGGCGCCTGTCAGCCTGCAGGTGCCTTCCCCAAATCAGCCAGCCCACTCACATGGGTCAAGGGAAAACCAGAGTTCCCCTGCCCTGGTGGGTAGACAAGTCGAGCCAATTTCCTCTTTCTGAAACCCATTTTCTGGCCGCGTCCTCCCAGCCCCTTGGTCCCAGCGTCCTCAGCTTTAGGCTCCCGCGCGGCGCTCTTGGTCTCTCGCGTGGCCTTGAACGCTACACCCGAAGGACTTCCTCCACGCGGAAGGACTACAGCCCCCGGCATGCCCCGCGCTGGAGACCAGAGCCATGTGACCAGCTTGTGCGGGTGCGGCTGTCACGTGATCCGCGAAGATGGCTGCCGTAACTGCAGAGCATTTTGCGGCGCTCCAGAGTCTGCTGAAGGTAAACTGGCGGGGTGGGGACAGCGTGAGGCGACGCTTGTCGACAAGACTATGGGCACAGCAAGAATTGGGAATAAATTGACTGATTTGGAGACAACACTCTGCCACGAGTTTTGCATGTGACACCGGATTGTTGCACCTTTTTGAGCTTTTTTTTTTTTTTTTTTTAGCCCTGGCGGGAAGGTGAGGGAAAATTTAAAAAATGAACTTGAAGCGCTGTACAAATACCCCTGCTATTAGTCTTTGGGGCTGGCTTTCAGAATTAGCGCTTTGGAGTGCTAATGGCTAAATCCGCGCTTCCAGTTCCCTGTTTCATCCTGCAGCCCCTCTGCGATCCATAGTTGAGAAATTCTCTCCCGGTGTCAGTTCGGGCCGCTGAGTCAGGTGTGGGTTCTATGTTCCCCTGAGGTCTGGGTCTTCTGTACTCGCTTTGGCCTGTACAGAACGCCTCCTGATCATCATTTAAAAGACTTTGAGGTTGAAAGGGACATACTTCATAGGGCTTTGTAAAGCCCAAATAAAAATGATAGGTTGGAATTATTTAACTTCTGATTTCTCCTGCAGAAGAAGCAGCAGCTTTATTTTCCCTTGTAGAACTTGTCACTAGCTGACTGTGCATCTATTTGTCTGTTGTCCTTTTTCTTTTTCTTTCTTTCTTTTTTAAATACCGTTTGAAGAGCGCCGAGTTAATTAGACGCAGCCAGTTCATGTCAGGACATCATCAGGCTATGTAATAGTCTCTGTTCTGTTTTAATTCTTTATTGAAAAGTTTTTTCTTCTTCTTTAGAGAGGGGGGCTCTAGTGATTCTCCTACCTCAGTTCTCAAGTGGCTGGGACTACAGACATTCACCTCCATACCCATTATTTATTTGTTTATTTTTATTTTTAGTCTATTACTATTTTCTTAGAGACAGGTTTTGTCTCTCTTGCCCAGGCTGGAGTGCAGTGACATGATCATAGCTCACTGCAGTCTTGATCTACCTCAGCCTCCGGAATACCTGGATTATAGGTATTAGCCACCAAGCCTGGCTTTATTTTTTAATGGTCTCCTCAGTGTTCATTTGCCTTCTCCATTTTTGGTGGGTTCAAAGCCGGCCCGGGCCTGCTAAACAACGACGACAACTACAAAAACAACAACAAAATAGCCAGGCGTTGTGGCAGGCGCTTGTAGTCCCAGCTACTTGGGAGGCTGAGGCAAGAGAATTGCTTAAGCCCTAGAGTTTGAGGTTGTCGTGAGCTGTGGCACTCTACTAAGGGCAACAGAGTAAGACTGTTCCCCCCCCCCAAAAAAAAACCCAAACTTTTTATTTTGAGATAACTATAGACTCACATGCAGTTGTAAGAAATGATGCAGCAAGATCCCATTTACCCTGTTTACCCTTCCCCCAATTTCCTTCAATGGTAACATCCTCTAAAACTATAATGTAGTGTCACAGTCAGTGGACATTGATACAGTCAAAAATATCAAACATTTCTTTCAGCATAAAGATTATTTATGTTACTCTTCTAGCCAGACCACTTCCACTATGCCTCCATTCTCCGGCCTTCTTTTCTTTAATTTTGTCATTTCAAGAATGTTTATATAAATGGAATAATATAGTATTCACCTTTTGAGATTGACTTTTTTCACTCAGGCCAGTTTTCTGGAGATTCATCCGCTTTGTATCAATAGTTCGTTCTTTTTATTGCTGAGTAGAGGTCCATGGTGTGCTGGATGTGCAACAGTTCGTTTAACCATTGACTGGTTGAAAGACATGGAGATTATTTCTAGTTTTTTGCTGTTAAAAATAAAGCTGCTATACACATTTGTGTACAGATTTTTCGTTTAACCATTGACTGGTTGAAAGACGCTGAGATTGGTTCAAGTTTTTTGCCATTAAAAATAAAGCTGCTATACACATTTGTGTACAGATTTGGAGCACAGTTGCTGGGTCATCTGGTAGTTGCATGTTTAGTTTTTTGTTTTTTTTTTTTAAAGAACTTCAAGCTGTTTTCCAGAGTGGCTATACCATTTACACATCTACTAGCTTTGTATGAATGATTTAGTTTCTCCACATCCTCTTCAGCTTCTGGTGTTACCACTCTAGTTTATTTGAGCCATTCTGATAGATGTGTGTTGGCATCTTGAAGTTAATTTGCATTTCTCTATTGGTTAATGATGTCGAACATCTTTTCACATGCTTATTTGCTGTCTGTATGTCTTCTTCAGTGAAATGTCTCCGTGTTTTTTTTTTTTTCCAATTGGAGTGTTTTGCTTTTCTCCTCTTGAGTTTTGAGATGCTTCATATATTTTAGGTAGTAGTCCTTTGTCAAATATATGGTTTGCAAATATTTTCTTCTAGTCTGCAGGCTGTCATTGCATCCACTTCATAAGGACCATATTAGTTTGCTAGGTCTTCTATGACAAAGTCCTACAAACTGAGTGTCTTACACAAAAGAAATTTATTGTCTTATAATTTTAGAAGCCAGCAGTTCAAGCTCAAGGTGTGAGCCAGATTGGTTCCTTCTGAGGGCTGTGAGGGACAGTCTGTTCCATGACTCTCTCCTAGCTTCTGTTAGTGTGCTGGCAGTCTTGGGCATACTTTGGCTTATAGATTTCTTCCTTTATCTTTACACGGCATCTTCTATGTGTGCATCTATGTTGATTTCCCCTTTTTATGAGGATACTAGTCTTACTGGATAGGAGTCCGCTATAATGACCTCATGTTAACTAATTACATCAGCAACAAACCTGTTTTCAAATAAGGTCACATTCTGAGGAACTGAGGGTTAGGACTTTAATAGGTGAATTTTGGGGAAACACAATTGAACTCATAACCAGGACCTTTGTAGAACAAAATATTTAATCTGATGAGGTACACTTTATCAGTTTTTCTTTTTATGAATTGTTCTTTCAGTGTCAAGTCTGAGAACTTTATACCAGGCCATAAATCCCCAAGTTTTTCATTTTTCTGTAAGTTTTATATTTAAATCTGTTATCTGTTTTGAGAATTTTACATAAAACTTTTTTTTCTTTGGCTATGGATGTCCAGTTGTTTCCGTACCATTTGTTGAAAAGGCTATTAAATTACTCCTTCATTGAATCACTTTGTACCTTTGTCAAGAATCAGTCTGGCATATCTGTGTGGGCCTATTTCAGGGTTCTCTATTCTGTTGCACTGATCTATATGTAAATCCTTCTGAATGTATCATCCAGACTGGATTACTGTAGCTATCTAATAAATTCCTGAAATCAGGTAGGCTGGTTTCTCTCATTCGTTCTTTTTTTCAAAATTGTTTTACTTATTTTTGCTCCTTTGCCTTTTCAAATAAATTTTAGAAGGGTTTTGACTGTATCTAAAAAAACTTGCTGACATATTAATAGGAATTGCATTAAGCCTATATATCAATTAGGGAAGAATTGACTTCTTTAGTATGTTGAATCTTCCTTTTCATGAACATGTTATATTTCCACATTTATTTGGATTTTTTGTTTCCTTCATCTGTGTTTAGTTTTCAGCATATGAGGCCTGTATTTCATTTTTATGAACAATTGCAAATGGCATTTTTAATCTTAGTGCCCACATCTTCATTGCTAATATATAGAAATGCAAGTGTTTTTTGTGTGTTTATTTGGTATCTGCAAACTTGCTGAACTCGCTTATTCTAATAGGTTGTTGGTGCATTCCTTGGGACTTTATGCAGAGACGATCATGTTATTTGAAAATAAGGACAATTTTATTTCTTCCTTTCTGATCTGGACACCTTTTCTTTCCTTTTCTTGCCTTATTTTGGTAGCAAGAACTTTCAGCTTTATGTTGCATAGAGCAGAGAGAGCAGACACCCTTGCCTTGTTCTCTGTTGGGGGAACGAAGCATTCAGTCTTTCCCCTCTGAGTATAATGCCCACTGTAGATCTCTTACAGATGCTATTTCTGTTTTTCAGAATTTGTATAAAAAAAGAATGTTTAATTTTATCTGCTTTTTTTCCCTAAATTGATGTAGTGTGATGAAGTGTGATGTAGTGTGATGTAGTATGTGATTTTTCTTCTTTAGTCTGTTAATATGGTGAATTACATAGAGTTTCAAATATTCAGGGAGGCTTGCGTCATGGGAATAAATTCTACCTGGTCATGATGTATAATTTTTAAATATATACTGCTAACCTTTGTTTGCTGATATTTTACTAAGAATTTTGTGTCTGTTTTCATAAGGGATATTAGGCCTTTTTTATTTTGTGTCTGTTTTCATAAGGGATATTAGGCCTGTACAGTTTTGTCTGGTTTCAGCATCAGGGTAATGCTAGCTTTATGATATGAATTGGAGAATATTCCATCTTCTTTTTTCTTGAGGAGATTGTGCAGAATTACTTAATTTTTTCTTTAAATGTTTTTTAGAATTCTCCAGTGAAACTATTTGGGCCTTTGGGTTTCTTTTTTGAGAATTTTAAAATTAAGAATTCAATTTCCTTAATACTAATAGGATTATTGAAATTATTGATTTCATATTGAGGCAGTTTTAGTAGTTTGTGTTTTTTGAAGAATTGGTCCATTTTTTCTCTTATTATCCTTTTGATTTCTGCAGGGTCTGCTGTGGTATCTCCTGTTTCATTCCTAATATTGGTAATTTATGTCTTCGTTCTTTGAAAGTTTGTCAGTCTTGCTAAAGGTTGTCAATCTTATTGATATTTTCTTTTTTTTTTTTTTTTTTTTGCAGTTTTTGGCCGGGGCGGGGTTTGAACCCGCCACCTCTGGTACATGGGGCCGGCAGCCTACATTGTTGAGCCACAGGCGCTGCCCCAGAAATATTTTTCTTTGTACAGAGAATTTTTGCAGTATTTAGAATTACTTCCTTAGTATAGATTACTGGAATGGGTTTCTGGGTCAGTGTATGAATGTTTCTGTGCTAGAAAGAGCCTTTTTTTTTTTTTTTGCAGTTTTTGGCTGGGGCTGGGTTTGAACCCACCACCTCTGGTACATGGGGCCAGTGCCCCACTCCTTTGAGCCATAGGCACTGCCCGCCTTATTGATATTTTCAAAGAATCATCTCTTTGTTTCATGTCTCTATTTTCAGTTTCATTGCTATCTGTTCCCATCTTTGGTGTTTCCCTTCTTCTGCTTCCTTTGGGTTTATTAAGCTTTTTCTAGGTTCTTCAGATGCGAGCTTAGATTATTGATTCCAGACTTTCCCCTTCTCTAGTACATGCATTTAATGCTATAGATTTCTCTTACACCATTTCCTGAGCTGTGTCCCACAAATATCAATAAGTTGTTTTCTCATTTTCTCTCATTAAGTGTAATTTTTAAAAATTTCCCTGAGATTTCCTCCTAGAAATTTGGATTATATAGAAGTCTATTGTTAAGTTTCCAAATTTAACAATTTTCCTGTTAAATTTTCCTGTTTCTCAGTTATTGATTTCTAGTTTGATTCCATTGTGGCCATAGATAACACACTTTGTATTATTTTGATTCTGTTCAGTTTTATGTTGTTTTAAAACAGAGTCTTGCATTATGGACTCAGATGAAGTGCAGTGGTGTCATCGTAGCTCACTGTAAAACTCTGGGCCTCAAGTCATCCGCCTGCCTTAGCCTTCCTGGGACTGTAGGCATGTCATGACACCAAACTAATTTTTCTATTTTTCATCGTCTCACTTTTTTTTTTTTTTTTTGGCAGTTTTTTGGCTGGGGCCAGGTTTGAACCCGCCACCTTCGGTATATGGGGCCTGCACACTACTCCTTTGAGCCACAGGTGTCACCCAGTGGTCTTGCTCTTGCTTAGACTGGTCTCAAATCAATTGTTTTAAATTTGGTGAAGTTTGTTTTTTGGAGTGCAAACTCTTGGTATATGTTCAGTGGCACTAGAAATGAATGTGTATTCTGTTGTTACTAGCTAGTGTTTCATAACTATTAATTTGATTGATGATATTCCTGAGTTCTCCTATGTCCTTGTAAAATATCTGTCTGGTTATATCAATTGTTGAAATTGAGGGGTCCAACTATGTGTGTCTGTTGGTCTGTTTCTCCTACGGTTGTGTCAGTTTTTGCCTCACATATTTTACAGCTCTTTTGTTGAGTGCATATACATTTAAGATGTCTCCTTGGTGGCTAGAACCTGTTATCATTATGTAATGTCTCTATCTCTGATAATTTTCTTTTGTCAGTGTAGTCTACTTTAGCTAATATTAAGGAAGCCATTCTTACTTTCCTTTGATGAATGATTGCATGATTTATCTTTTTTCATCCTTTTTCTTTTGATCTTACATCTTATATTTGAAGAAAGTTCTTATGGATAATATTTGAGACAGATTTTTAATCTACTCTGCCAATTTTTGTCTTTCAATTGACATATTTATACCATTTACATTTAATACTATTATTCTCATGCAAAGGCTTTAAGTCTCCCTTTTTTATTGTTGTTTTCTGTCTGTCCTTGGTTTTTGTTCCTTTTTTACTTTTTCCTGCCTTTCCATGGGTAATTTGAACAGTCTTTAGAATTCCATTTTGATTTATCTATAGTATTTTTTTTTGTTTTTTTTTTTGAGACAGAGCCTCAAGCTGTTACCCTGGATAGAGTGCCATAGCATCACAGCTCACAGCAACCTCCAATTCCTGGGCTTGAGCGAGTCTCCTGCCTCCGCCTCCCAAGTAGCTGGGGCTAAAGGCACCCGCCACAACACCCGGCCATTTTTTGGTTGCAGCCGTCGTTGTTTGGCGGTCCTGGCTGGATTCAAACCCGCCAGCTCAGGTGTATGTGGCTGATGCCTTAGCCCCACAGGCGCTGAGCCTATCTATAGTATTTTAAATGTATTTCTTTTTGTAGCCTTTTTAGTGGTTGCTCCATTGTATTACTTTATGTATACATAACTTATTACAATCAATTGGTGCCATTATTTTACCAGTTAGGATGAAGTATATAAGCCTGACCTCCCTCTACTGAGCTTTTATTTGTTTGTTTGTTTGAGCTTTTTATTTTGGTGGTTGTGTTTTCTATTGTGTTCTAAAATTTTCATTTTGTTCTTTGTATGATCTATTGAATGAAATAGCCCTTTATCTTCCCTCATTTATAATATAATTGTCTTAAATATTTCCTCTTCTCTGGTCCTCCAGCTTTCAGATGGCCTATCATGGCCAAATGCTAGTGTTAACATTTTTAATAGACATTGTTAAATTTCTTACTTTAAACATAATTCAGAAAACTCAGGAAAAGAAAGCCTACTGTATTTATCCATATTTTTGCTTGCCCTGTTCTTTCTTCCTGATTCTGATGGTTAATTTTAGGTGTCAACCTGACTGGAGCGAGGGATGCCCAGGTGACTGTGAAGCATTGTTTCTGGGTGTGTCTGTGAGAGTGTTTCCAGAAGAAATTACATGTGACTTAGTGGGCTTAGAGGAAGACTTTCCCTAAATGTTAGTGGCACCTACATTCAGTCATCTGGGGGCTGGACGAGGACACATGGGGATTCTCCTCTCTCTGCTCTCTTCTCTTCTTTTGGAGCAGGACATCTTTCTCCTGCCCTGGGATATCAGATTCCTAGTTCTTGGGTTTTTTGACTCTGGGACATGCACCAGTGGCCTTTTTGGGGCTCTCAGGCTTTTGACCTTAGACTGGAGGCTATACTGTCAGCTTTCCTGGCTCTGAGGCTTTCTGACTTGAACTGAACCATGCTACCAGCTTCTCTGGTGCTCCAGCTTTCAGATGGCCTATCATGGGACTTAGCCTGTGTGATCATGGGAGCCAGTTCCCCTATTAGCTCCCTTCTCATATATCCTGTTGGTTCTGTCTCTCTGGAGAGCCCTGGCTGATAACACTGATGTTGCAAGCTTTCTTCTTTTATTGCTTCGTCTATTTTGTGTGTGTGTGTGAGACAGAGTCTCATTATGTCACCCTCGGTAAAGTGTCGTGGCATCACAGCTCACAGAAACCTCAAACTCCTGGGCTTAAGCGATTCTCTTGCCTCAGCCTCCCAAATAGCTGGGACTACAGGCGCCCGCCACAATGCCCAGCAATTTTTTGTTGCAGTTGTTTAACTGGTCTGGGCCGGGTTTGAACCTGCCACCCTCGGTGTGTGTGGCTGGCACCATAACCACTGTGCTACACTGTGCTTTGTCTATATTTAGAGAAGTTGCTTTTACTGTTCTTTAAGATAGCTCTTACGACAGATTTTCTTAGTTTTTCTTTATCTGAGAATGTCTTGATTTCTTCTTCATTGCTGAAAGAAATCTTCTGCTGTGTGTGGAATTCCAGAATAACGGTTATTTTTTCTTTCAGCACCTGAAAAATACTGTGCCACTTCTTTCTTCCTGTGGTTTCTGGTATGAGACCAGCTGTCATTCTAATTGTTTGTTTGTTTGTTTTTTCTTATAGGTAAGGTACCAGTTCTTTCTCTTTGCTTCGGGATTTTTTTTTCTTTGTCTTTTATTTGTAAAAGTTTAATGGTGGTGGGTGTGGTGTGGATTTCTTTGGATTGATCTTGTTTAGGGTTCACTCAGCTTCTTGCAATGTATAGGATTATGTCTCTGAATTTGGAAAGCTGTCAGCTATTATTTCTTCAAATACTTTTCCAGTCTTGACTTTTTTTTTTTGTTTCCTTCTAGGACTCCTACAATATGTATGAATATTAGATCTTTTGTTATCATCCCCTGTGTGCCATAGAGATTCATTATTCTCAATCTGTTTTCTCTCTGTCGTTCGGATTGGGTAATTTCTATTCGCTCTTCCGTCTACCTTTTCCATTTTGATGCTGACCCTGTCTGCTGAGCTTTTTATTTTGGTGGTTGTGTTTTTCAGTTCTAAAATTTTCATTTTGTTCTTTGTATGATCTATTTCTTGACTGAGACTTTTCTATTTTTACATTTGTTTCAAATCTGTTCTTAGTTACTAGTCGAAACATTTTTATCAGGGCTGCTTTAAATTCCTTGTCATCTGTCATATTGGTATTGAAATCTATTGATTATCTTTTCTCATTCAATTTGAGACCTTTCTAGTTCTTGGTTCAGTGAATGATTTTCTGTTGAAACCTAGACATTTTCATATTGTGAGACTGGATCTTAATTAAATCTTATGCTCTAGCTAGCTTTCTGTGACACTGCTCAGAAGGGGAGGGAATACCACCTTATTACTACCAGCTGGAGGTAGAAGTCCAGGTTCCCCACTAGGCTTCTGTTGATACCTGAAAGCAAGAGTTCTTGTTCAGACTACTGGATAAGGGTGGAGTCTCTGCTGGTATCCCAGGATGGTAGAGCTTGTTACCTGGCAGGGATAAGGTACCCCACCTGGTCTTCTCTGGCACCGCCCCAGTGAGGGTGTTGGGGTACCTCATTACAGCCTCTTAAGGCTTCTCACTCACATCTAGGCTTCCCGCTCAGGCTTTGTTGACATAGGCGGTGGGCCATAGTTCTTTCTGTGATATTTGAGTAGAGTAGAACAGTTACTGTCTAATATTTTTTTCTCTTGGGCAGCGCCTGTGGCTCAAAGGAGTAGGGCACCAGCTCCATATACTGGAGGTGTGGTAGGTTCAAACCCAGCCCTGGCCAAAAACTGCAAAAAAAAATATTTTTTCTCTCTTGCTAAATTGTTCTTTCCTCGATCCTTTGAGTGGAGAGAACAGGTATTTGTTATAGCTTTTTTTTTTTAATTTCCATATCCATTGTAATTTCTGGCATGTAAGAGGTAAAAGCAAGCCAGGAAACTTGCTACCATGTCATTTCTTGGGTTACAAGGCCCTAGCAGATCTGCCTTCTTCTTTTCCCCTTCCAGAGTCATCTTACATTTGTTTTCTATATAGTGTTCAGGGTTGTGTTTTTTTTTTTTAGACAGAGTCTCACTTTATCGCTCACAGTAGAGTGCTGTGGTGTCACAGCTCACAGTAACCTCCAACTCCTGGGCTTAGGCGATTCTCTTGTCTCAGCCACCCGAGTTGCTGGAACTATAGGTGCCTGCCACAACACCTAGCTATTTTTTTTTTGGCAGTTTGGCCAGGCCTCGTTCCATATATGGGGCCAGCGCCCTATCCACTGAGCCACAGGTGCCGCCCGTGTTTCGAGTTTTTAATTATACTTAGTAGAAAGGTACATCTGTTCTGTCTTCCCAGAAACAGAACCTTTATGTCTTAGTCTCAAAAGTGTGACACAATGACTAAGACAATATTATTCAAAAACATGTATGTTCAGAGTCTAAGTGTGTTTTTTTCCCATCTGTGAATTCATAGGCCTCCTCGAAAGATGTTGTCAAGCAGCTGTGTCAAGAGAGCTTTTCCAGTTCGGCCCTTGGCTCGAAACACCTCTTGGATACTACGTGTTCCAACTTGTCTGTGACCCAGGAGGAGGCAGAGCAAGTAAGTGTGGCCAGAAATGACCTTTGGCCACTGGCCCTCTTGTTAGTCTCTAAGGAAAATTTCCCTCGAAACATCTCTTGACATAATAGCAAACTTACAATGATTATTTTAATGTTAGTGAACTTAAAAGCTGTTATCTCTGCACCGTCTTCCTTTGATAGATGGGATACGGATGGGAGAAATGTACACCCAGAGTCAGAGCTCCTGACCATTCTCTTGTCAGACTTAATACCTAGACAGTGTGGACAAAAGCCAACCTTTTGTGATTTTCTTTTCCAAGCTGTAATGTGCCAATGTTGATAAATTTTTGGCTGGATAGCATAGGCCAGATTTTTGGGGGATCTTTGGGCAAAAGCTTGGAGGCCTGAGTAAGAGGAGGATGTATATACTGCGAGGCTCCCTCACTTCCCTTTCCCCACAGAAAGTCTCTCTCAGCTCACCTCATCTCAGCAGGTGGCCAAGAGGAAGAGTAAGGTGACTCATATTGAGTTATGTAGCAGAGACAGCCTTACCTTTCCAAGGCAAATGTGTTTCTAAAACTGGAATTTCTTTATATTAATGGGCCCTTTTTTCCTTCTTAAATCCGAAGCTTTGTTTATTGAAATCAGCTGTGCAAAAGTAAATGCCAGGAGCAGGATTATGCAGGTGAATTGTAGATTGACTTTGACTTCCTCTAAATGTAGGCCTTGGAGCAGGGACTTATTGGTTATTTGAGAGGTGCTTCTGGAAAGCACAGAGGAGGGAGGGAGTGAGGAGAATCAGACAGGGAAGCGAGGCAAGCCAGTAAAAGAGTGTGTTAGTGAGAAGTTACTCCCATGGAAAACTGAGTCTCCATCTCGGCATCCTGTAAGAAACCGAGTGGACCATATCTCAGCATTGTTCCCCTAGAGGGCAGGGAGGCTGGGCCGTTCACCCACTGACACCGACCACCCTCACTGATGGAGGGTTAACTTCTCTCACTTCCTAGTTGTGTCTCTCTGCAGTCAAGCAACCCCCAGTGGCATCAGAGAAAGCTCTACAGCAGAGCAACAGTCACCTCTAGAGTTTTCTTAGGATCAGCTAAGTATTATTCTGTTTACAAGACCACGAGCAAGTAAGCATACTTCTAAGCCACCGAGTCACTTAGAAGGAAGCATTTTAGCAAGGCAGGGCAGACACTCCTCTTCAATGGGAGTCCACACTGCTAGTCAGGAGCCGTTTTTCTCTTTGCCCACTCAGATGACAGGTTAGGGTCAAGGACACGAGACTCCCACTACGCTGGATTCAAAGCCCACACTCCATAGGAGCCAGTGTCTCTTGTCACAGTTCAGTAAGCACAACTTTAGGTTCCCACAAGGAGCCTGCAGCCCGAAGGCACAGCCCCCAGGTGTTTGTGCAGTCCTCTCCGTCCAGAGGCTTTGGACCAATGCAGTGTTGCCTAGTAACACAGCTGACTTTCTGCTGCTCTTAGGTTACCAGGGAAACTGCATTAGAAAGTTAACTGAAGGTCAGACTCTCATGTAGAAGGAAAGGAATGTGTCAACCCTGTGCCCACAGAAGAGAGTTCTGGCAAGCCAACAGCTTCCGATGGTGGGGTAGCTGCATCTATTCTCTAAAGCCACAGGTGAACTCAGAGACAGGCCAGGGTGGGGGGGCCATCGGCACCTGCCACAGAGGCCTCTAGACTCATGCGACTCAGTTGAATGACTGGCAGGGTGCAACTGGGGGTTTGGAGAGCCTGCCCCTGGTCCTGAACTTGGATCCCCTGCCCCTGCAGCTAAAGTGTGTCCCTGTCTATTTTGCAGCTGCTCCAGGCTCTGCACCACCTCACTAGGCTGGTGGTGTTCCGGGACCTGTCCTCTGCTGAGGAGATTCTGGCTCTTTTTCCAGAAAACTTTCACCAAAACCTCAAAAACCTGCTGACAAAAATCATCCTAGAACACCTGTAAGTACCCTTTTCTTGAGAATTAGAAAGAACTTTTATATTTTTTCAGTATTTTTATTCCTATTCTAGAAGTAATATGTTCATTGTTGAAAAATTAGAAAACACAGATAAACAAAAAGAAGTTAAGACACCTGTGCCTCTACCACCCTGAGGTTCACAGTTTTAATTCCTGAATGGAAAGCCTCTTAGGACTTTGGCAGTGTTTTTCTCTTTATGCAGATAGACAGAGATTTGATGTTTTGGTTTTGTTTTTAACAAAAATGAGATCATGCCATTTTATAACTTGCTTATTTTCAATTCACAATATTAGCAATAATGACATTTCAGGTCAGTAACTTCACTGTGCTCATAATGGTCAAAGTATTCTTTTATATGAAGAAATTATCTGTAATTTTAAAATTTCTAGACATTAGGTTATTGGTAGTTTTTCACTTCAGCAAATAATTTATAGCGAAAATGCTGGTTGTATGCTTCATTATTTCCTTATGAGGTTAAAGGTGATGGTCATATTAAAGCCATTGGCCTCATAATATCAAGTTGGCCATCAGAAAGATTGCACCAACTATTTCCACCAGTAGGATGCAGTGTGCCCCTCTCCCCAAGCCTTCTTACGGAGAACTTTTTCTTACATTTTTTTCCCAGTTCCACTAATGGCAAATGGTAGCTCATTTCAGTTTACGTATCTTTGACATTAGTGATGTTGGATATATTTTTCATATGTTTATTGGTTACTGTTATTTCTTTTGTGAATTACCTGTATATTTTCTTAGCTGGGCAGATTCTTTTAAGCACATACAATTTAAGCAGAATTTATTAGCAGAATTATATTGTTGCTCAGCAAAAGATTTGAACAGACCTCTCTCATACTCTAATAGCAGTAGCTGATAATGTCTTTTTACCAAGAGTTTTGTTGTTTAAGAACTTTCTCATCCATGACCACATTTCATTCCACCTGCTGCAGCATTAGACAGGCCAGTTTGGTTGTGTCTTTGCAGACAGTGCAGTACTTTGGGTAGCAGGTACTCAGTAAAGAGGGTAAGCGACCTGTCCTTTGTCTTGTTCCTGAGGACAATAACACAGTAAGATTACAATGCATTGAGCTTTTTCTTCTTTTTTGCCCTAAACTATGAAAACTGACCAACAACACTTAATACCTTAACATCACTGAGTTTTATAAAACAAACAAAAGGTTGTTCCTTGGAGGGAGCACTTTATTCTGTCTTTTCTAGATGGCAGATGATTCTAGATATGAAGATCACTGGAGGGCCTCAGGTCCAGAGGCCCCTCTCAGTATCAGAGGACTCAGTTTCATCCCTCTTCTATTATTTTTTCTCATCTTTCCCTCTTAAACAGGTCTACTTGGAGAACTGAAGCCCAAGCAAATCAAAGTGAGTATTAAGAAATCTGCCCCTCCTTCCTTACCCTTCTCCCCCAGCCCCAGTTCTAAATCTGCCAGGTGACTAGAGATTTAGACAAAACCCAAAGTGAATCAATCATCCCAGTCCCAACCCAAAATCTGTCACATGGTTTCTTTTCAATTTCATTTCTTACTTTTTTTCTGATTGTGAACATTATTAATATAGGCATGTTGTTAAAATAATATAGAAATATCCAAAGCAGAAAGTAATGTACTTAAAATATTTGTGTTTCAGCTGGAAAAAAAATTAACAATAATCAAATTTAGTTTGAAAGACTGACTGAAAGTTATGTGTTAGCAAAAGGTCATTACACTTAACTCTGAGCCAGTCACGGTCCTGGAACAGTTTGTTCATCCTCCCAATAGCTCTGTGAGCTAGGTCCGGAGCACCCCCAGTTTCCAGATGAGCAAACAAAGGCGGAGAGGTTAGACAAGTGGTAGAATCTATGTTCAGGCCAGTCTCTTTAGCTCTGAAACAAACACTCTCCCCACTATCGCTAAAAAGCCTCACATTTCCTAAGCCTTAGGCCGTAACTGCGTCTCTGCCTTGTGTCAGTTCTCACTCTATCCTAACATCTGCGGGGGCTGAGTATTCAGGAGGAAGCCTGGAGACACTGCTGCTGTGGATCAGAGCTAAGTGCCAGTGACAGAGCAATGGGGAAGTGACTCACTTACTGTGGGTCTTGAGCCCCATCTGTCTCTAATGACAAGCAAATGTATCCTCCGTGTACAGGCCTCAGTGTTGCCTGTCATAGGCCAAAACTTGGTAGACATGGGTGGCATCAACTCTGAGCTGGGCTGTCTCCTCCACAGTCTCTCTGCCACGCCTGGTTGACCTGGACTGGAGAGTGGATATCAAAACCTCCTCGGACAGTATCAGCCGCATGGCTGTCCCTACCTGCCTGCTCCAGATGAAGGTACGTCCACTGCCCTGCTAATTAGAAAGAAAGAGGGTGCAGCCGTGACACGGTGCCCCAAGGGCATCTAATATGCCAGCCTCCAAGGTGGGGACCTCTGACCCCATAAATAAAATAGCAGAGGGCTAAACTGGGGATGGCTAACGGGTTCAAAAATATAGTTAGATCAATAGAACAATATTTGGGGGGGAGTTTTTTTTTAAATATAAAGTTAAACATTTTTCTTTTTATTAAATCATAACTGTGTACATTAATGCCTTCATGGGGTACAAAGTGCTGGTTTGATATACAATGTGGAATGGTTATATCAAACTGGTTAACATACTTCACCTCACTTATTTGTTGTGTTAAGACTTTTATACTCTTAATGGTTTTGAAATGTATCTTTGCATTGTGCACCTTAGGTGTGGTCCCACCTCATACCCTCTCTCTCCCCTCACCCTCCTCCTCCCTCCATTCTGAACTATAGTTGCGTTTTATCATTCTTATGAAAGTGTGGGTGACTATATATTGGTTGCATAATAGTATTGAGTACATCGGATACTTTTTTTCCATTCTTGAGATACTTTACTAAGAAGAATATAGAATGAACAATATTTCATAGCACAACAAAGTGACTGTAATCAATAGTAAGCTAGGGTATACTGTAAAATAACTAGAAGAGTAAAACTGGAATGTTCATAACACAAAGAAATGTTAAATGCCCGAGGTGATGGATCCTCTCTTACCTTGATTTGATTAGTTCCCATTGTATGCCTGTACCAAACATCACATGTATCCTGTAAAGATGTACAACTATTATGCACCCCATAATAATTAAAAATAAATAAGTTAGCATCCCCCAGATGCACATATTTATTTACAAAGTATACATGAATTAACATATCGTGGACTTAATAAAGCACATTAAAAGTAGAAGTTTTAAAATAATAAGACCATGCAAACATAATATTTTAAAACTAATTTGCTGGTACCTACAGGTTACCATATACACTTAGAGAGAAGTTTATCTTTAACAATAGGGGTGAGTGTTCAGATTTCAAATTGCCAGCATGACAGTTTTGGTACACTTTAACCAACCTGTTGGCCAATATGGTTAGGCTGTCACTGTGTCAGTATTTGATGTGGCTGCCATAAACCCTAAACTGGGCTGTCTCCACAGTCTCTCTGCCACGCCTGGTCAACCCAGACTGAAGAGTGGATATCAGAATTTCTGTTAGCCCTTGGAGAAGTGTCAGGCCCTCATTTTGTTTCTCCTGTGCCCTGGCCTCCTTGGTGCTCCTTTTCAGGAGTTTTATTAAGCTACATATCCATTTGGTAGGGTGGTTTAGGCAAACCTAGAAAATGTAATGCTGTATCTACTTACCCAGATGCCAAAAAATTCAACACTTATAAGAAAGTGAAAAAGGAAGGGTATTTCTAGCAACTAAGCTTTAAACACTAGTATTAATTTCTTTATTTTTTTTTAATTTTTTAAAATTTCTTTATTTTTATTTTTATTTATTTATTTTTTTTTTTGCAGTTTTGCCCTGGGCCAGGCTCGAACCCGCCACCCCTGGTATATGGGGCTGGCACCTTACTCCTTGAGCCACAGGTGCCACCCAATTTCTTTTTTCTTTTTTTTAAAGATACAAGTAAACATAAATAGAAGTTGTAACATTTTTACAGGATCTCAATGCATTTTCTCATGTACAGAGTAGAGCCCACCACTTTTTTTTGTTTGTTTGTTTTTGTTTTTACACTTTTTTTGTTTTTTTAAGAGACAGGGTCTTGCCCTGTTGCCCAGGTTGTAGTTCAGTGGGCTGATCATAGCTCACTGTAACTTTAAACTCCAGAGCTCAAGCAATCCTCCCACCTCAGTCTCCTGAAGTGCTGGGATTACAGGCCTGAGCCACCAGTCCCCGCTGAGCCCATTCGCACAGTAACCATGTAAACGCACACAGTGTTTTCTCATTTGAATGCTAACAGCGTGTCAGAGGGTGGATGGGCCTTGGCTTGGCCTTCTCTGATGCCCACCTACGGTGCTCGTTGCAAAGGGAAACTGACCAGGCCTCTCCTTCTCCCTCCCGAGTTGCCTAGTGATTCGGGGACTGGTACCGTCTGTAGCTCTAAGCAGAGAGCTTCGCTGCAGAGGTTCAGCAGAACTGAGGCAGGGCTCACATCTCTCTTCCAGGGAGCCAGGATATGAGGCAGCTTTGACTTTCTGGGTCATGTTCTCTCTGCAGATCCAGGAAGATCCCAGTCTGTGTGGGAACAAACCTTCCATCTCGACTGTCACCATGGAGCTGAGCAAAGAAACACTGGACACTATGTTAGACGGGCTGGGCCGCATCCGGGACCAGCTCTCTGCGGTGGCCAGTAAATGATGCGACCAGCTGCCGACAGGCGCCCACTGCCCAGCTGCTCGTGAGCACGAGGCACCACCCCAACGTATGGGCTGCTCTGCAGCTGACAGCAGGCAGGATGGTGAGGATAGAGCGGGGTACGCCATCTGGAGGGCACAGTTGGATCGGAAGGAAGAGCCAGGCCCCTTGCTGCTCTTGTTCGTCTTTTTTCTCTTTCTGAGGCTGTGAGCAGAAGCCCCCATCTTTGAAAGGCTGCTGTGCACAACTTAATTACTGCTGTGGCAGTATGAAGGGATGTGTGCTTCGTCAGCTGGCTCTGCATCTGTGTTTGGGCAGTTCAGGCCCAAATTGTGGAGCTTATCTAATAAGGTTATTTCCAACATGAGCTCTAATTAGTTCATTTCCAACTCTGGAACACATGGAGGGAGTCAGGTGAGTGATGCCAGCAATTCCCACTTCTCTGTTACAGAGGCCAGGCCAGTCCCACAGGGTAGGGCTGCTGGAGCATGGTCCATCCACAGTGTTCCCTGGGCTCCCTCGGCCTTGCTGGACCACCTCTTCAGCATAGGAAGTCCGAAATGGGTGCTAAGTCCCTTCTTCATGAAGCCAGGGCCTCCTTGATATCATACAGCCACTCTGCAGTGGGAACAATGGGAAATAAAGTTCTAAACATTTCATGATTCTGGTGTGATTCTTGTAGCTTTTGTCCTTCTCCTGAGTTGTTGTCTTCGGCCCCTGCTGCCTCTCGTTCTTAAAGATAATCTCAACTTCCTAATTCTCAGCTAAACCTGTGGTGTGACACGAAGTTAGGAGTCTGAACCTCACCACTCTCCTGTTTTTCAGTTGTCGTGTAAAACAAAAGGAGGCAAGGCTGACAGTGGGTGCTTATTACCAGAGCTCCAGTGAAGCACTTGGTAACCACGTGAGACTGTCACAGGCCTCATGCATCATAAACACTCTGTGTATGGAGACTTCCCCTTCCTTATCCAGACATCCCTGCAGCAACAGCTTGCACCTTGTTCTTCTGAACCTTTGGCAGATTCTCTGATTCTCGGATATTGGGTGGACGGAGGAGGTAGGACCTCAGTCAGGGTAAGAGTCAGGTGGCCAGAACCAGCTCTAACTCTCAGTGGTAAAGTGCTTGACCTCATAAGGCTGAATTCCCCCCTACTGAGGGAAAGGAAATTAAATAGTAATAGTACTTACTTAATAGGACTTCTGTGAAGATTAAATGATGTGATACACCTCTAAGCACTTCTCACTGTTAGCACTAACAGGAAAGGCTCAGTAATGTTAGCTTTGATTATTAACGGGAATAAGAGTGCAAAGCTTGACGTGCTCCTTTTCATCTGCCGTAACGGGGTTGATGTGAGAATGAATGTCGTTATCCTCACTTTATCAACAGGGAAACCAGCTCATTGAGGTTCAGTCACCTGCTGATAAATGGACTCTGTAGGACTTGGGCCCAGATCTCTCTCTAGCACACAGGACTCTGCAAGGGATCTGGAGTTCTGTCACTAGCTCCATGTAGAAAATACTGAAACAGAAGTGTCTCAGAAATCTTTCATCTGCGCATCCAGATACTAGGAAAGTCAAGGGGAAAAGTTCCAAGCTTGACTTTGTCTCCTGTCTCCTGGAAGCTGAGCTGCCTTTTTACAAAATCGTGGATCTCAATCCTATTGGGGCCACATTCACTGAGACTGATGAAAGCTGTGGATCCCTTCTGTAGGAAATGAACTTTCAGTGGTTGGCATGCAATGGGGAGATCGTGGACCCCAGAAACTAGCCCACTACTGCCAGGACGAGAGCTGTTCGTTTTACCCTCAAGTTGACTTCAGCCTGGTCATGAGTATCTCTCTTTCTTTTTTCCATTCATTCCCTGTGACCTGCACACAGACATCTCAAATCCCTGTCCTCTCAGCCTCCCGTGGACATCCACAAGGAACTAACTTGAAACAAGGAGCTCAGGACAGGGGTCTGGGCAGTTGGACAGTCCATAGCCAGGTCTATCTGAGTAGAGCCTGGTGGGTTCATGACATAGATGGCGTCTGATAAGTAACGGGAAGGTCAGTACATGGTTACTACGCTTTACCTCACGTGTTTGTTCTAGGGGTTAGCGATGATGAATTGTTTGTAGATACCCTATTTCAGGTTGGCCTGACTTTATCTCAGAAGAAGCTCCTAGCTCCTACCTGTTGTTCTCCAAGGAAGTTCTACAATGCTTGTCTGCCTTCCCTGTGATATTTTGTGTGATGAAGCAGCTGCACCTTCCTTAGGGTATAGCAAGGTTGGGATGTCCAAACGTCACCCACAAAAGGGCGGTGATCAGCTTCTGTGCTGTGCTGACTGCCCCAGTACATTTCACCCCTCAGGCTGTAACAGAGCACCTGGCTCGGTGCTGATCGATGTGCCTGTGCCACAGAGATTGTCTTGTGAATGTTCATGACTCCGGTTGGGGCAACTGGAGTCTTTTCCCAGGGCTTTCTGTGTTGGAATCAGCAGAGAGACCATCTCCTGAGATAGGCCAGTGATGCAGGGTCCATATTCCTGCTACATGGAGAAAGCCCCATCTGCAGTCAGAGAGCCCACCTGGACCCCAGAGGTTGCCAGGCCCACTCCTTCTCTTAGTGCTCCCATCAGGATGGACCAGGCTTGTGTTACAGTGTGCCCGGGATTTGTTTTAATTGGGAACAGTAAGACAGGCTGATGTGGAAATGGTCATTGCGAGGAAGAAGTTCACACTCACAGGAAACAGGAGGTGTGGCATGCCACTCAGGGCTATGTGGGGAAGGACCACCTCTTTGGGGCTCTTGGGAGAGCACATTTTTTAGAGACAGCATCTCGCTCTGTTGCCCGGGCTGCAATGCAGTGGTGTGATCATAGCTCACTGAAGCCTCCAACTCCTGGGTTTTAGCAATCCTCCCAGGAGTTGGAGGCTGCAGTGAGCTCCAACTCCTGGGAGGAGTAGCCGGGATTACCAGCCCTGCCTAATTTTTTTTTTTTTTTTTTTTTTTTTGTAGAGACAGAGTCTCACTTTATCGCCCTCAGTAGAGTGCCATGGTGTCACACAGCTCACAGCAACCTCCAACTCCTGGGCTTAGGTGATTCTCTTGCCTCAGCCTCCCAAGTAGCTGGGACTACAGGCACCCGCCATAATGCCCGGCTACCTGGCTAAGTTTTTTTTAAAAA
>CAUYRH010015307.1:0-85787 GCA_963574655.1 Perodicticus potto | reverse complement strand
GTTGGAGGGCCAGACTATAGTTTAAAAAAAAAAAACTATGAACAAATTCCTATGCACACTGCACATATCTTATTTTGAAGTAAAAAACAAAACGGGAACAAATACAATTCACACCAACGCATGTGGCCCGCGGGCCGTAGTTTGAGGACCCTGGTTAGACTTTGGGGATACAAAAGGATCCAAAAGATCCCTTGCCCTCCTGGATACTCTGGTGACTTTGTAACATGAGTGACAAGGCCAAGAAAGCATGCCATCCAATACAGGCTATTCATTTAATCCCACATAGAACATCAAATCAAGCATTATGAAATATCACAGACCTTAAGGAAAATGTTCTGCATAATGCCAGTGTGCATCCTTTACTTGCATTTGAACAACATCCAATTCACAGGTGTCTGGATTTCGCCCTCCCAATCTATCATCAGTTTAATTGACAACACTCACAGGCTGGCACACACAGGGACTTCTGAGCATGCGCCCCATTGCTGAAAACATGTGGAACCCCCTGGCCTATGTCGTTCCTACGGCATAGAGAAGAAAAGTGATTTTGGAGTTAGGAGCCCTGGCTGGATTCAAATCCTTGCTCCGCCACTGTCAATAGGTGTGTAATCTGGGGGGAGCTGTTCTATTTAGCTTTATGAGCCTTCTGTGTACACTGAGGGTGGTGGTTACTTGCAGATCTCTGGCAGGATTAAAAACACTGTATACGAAGAGCCCAGTGTCATGGTCGGCACCTGTTAGGCACCTGATCAACGGAAGGTATTTCTGCTGCTCTTACTTCCCTCTTTGAACTACTGACTTTAAATTCTCCATGGTTTTGAGTGAGCTGCTGCCATGCCAACTCAAAGCAATAATGAAAACTACAGAAGGCAATTCACAGAAGCCAGATGAGCATTAGAAATGGGAAATAACTTGCTCAGGTCTCAGAACTCACTCAAGCTGAGATTTGAATCAGATCTGCTCTACTTACAATTAAGGCAGGCAGGAGTAAGGGGCTCTACCATAAGCCGTAAGCTGCTCGCCAGCTGGAAGTACAGTTTGAAGCAGGAATACCGATGAAGGTCAGCCTCACTCTGTGCTACCACCTAACATCTATGGCAGATATTAATAGATCACACCCCTGTGACCTTGTACTATTCCACTAGGTGAAACTTCGCTGTCCATTTTTTTTTCCATGTAGTCAATTCTCATGGGTTTATTCTCTGGGAAATGTGTGTCTGAGTTTCTTGATCGAACTAAATAACTGAATGTCCTAACACTATTTGCCCTCATGTAACAAGGTTAGGAACACAAATACCCCCTTCCAGATTCCCCTCTAGCAAAATACCTTAAAAGCTTCTATTTTATGATGAGCTAAAGGAGAGAGAGTTATAAAGTAACTAAAAAGTATTTAAACTATGTTAACAGGCTTTACACTTCATGCTTTAAACATATTACTTTATTTAGTCCTCTCAATAATTCTCTAAATTAGACTTTAGGTTTCCTAATTTATAAAAGGATAAACCAAGGCACTAAAGGCTGAAATGATGTGCCCAAGGTTACCTGCCCAAGCATGGGTGCCCACTTCCCCACCCAGGTCTCTGATCAAAAGCCAGAGATTCTCTTCCTATAGCAAAAATCAAAGTCTAGAGATGATCACTTATGTGGGGCCTGGTGATGTCATAGGACCTAGCCCCTTCCCCCAATCTGCCCCATCTTCACACCCTAAAATAGCATTACATTCTCCTCAAACAGTACTGCTCTCCATATCTGAAGATGACTTTAAATTTTTCTTTGATAACTTTTCAACAACCATTTCAATAGGTAAAAAGCATCATTGGTTTTATGTAAATCCCTAAAGCTAAATTTAGCTCTTAGAACAAATTTTTAAAGAGATGAAGCCCCTTCCTACAGGTGTGGGATGGAAATCCAGGGGAAGAAACCAGCATAATCTGGCCCAAGTCACAAGGAAAGTGAGACATTTCTAACACAGTTACCCAGACAATAAGAACCTGGGTAAAAAGACTTATGCCCAAACCATAATAATCCATAATAATCGTGTCAGTTCTCTGCATTTGCATAGCATTTTGTAATTGGCTCTTTGGCAGAAAGTGTTTATTTGATCCTCCCCAGACAGTGAAGTTTTATAGATGAGGAAACTGAGACTCTGAGAGGATTAAATGGCCAGCGTGAGGTCTCAGAGCTGATAAGGAAGAACATTCTTATGAACCCAGGTCTCCTCGGTACCGCAAAGGCTCACTTGCTCACATTTGCTTCCTCTCTTTCTCTTACTCCTTCCTTCCGCCCCTAACTCCTTCCTCCCTCTCTCCCTTTGCTCCTTCTCACAAGATAACATGTGGCTCATCACAGGGAAACAGTGATGACACCAGGCAGAGTGGCACCTCTACCTCTGGGTGGCACCTGCTCCTTCTCCCCCCACCACTGGCTTTCTCTGCCCATCATTTCTGCTCACTCACACCTCAGCTTCCTCGGAGCCTATTTCAGACCTGACTCAACCCTACGTCCTCTCGCAACACAACTGGTCATCCTCAGCTCTCTGCAGATATTCCAACACTGTGTGGCCTCTCACGGGAAGCTCAGCTGCTTCCAACAGGATGCAGAGGGGTGACCGGCTGGGTCTCTGGCCAGATTTCTTCACACTGCTCCCTGCTCCTGTTACCTCCATTGCTAGAGAAAAATGAGCTTTACAGGAACATGGGGAAGATATTTTTGAAAAACCAGCAAGAGGTAAGGGAAGGTGAAAACTAAGACTGCAGTCCCAACTAACCCCATGGACAACGTCCACCCCCAGTAGGTGCTACCAGAACAGTCTAGCAGTGGCCAGCATGGTGTTTAAAGCCAGGCAGGAACAGATCTGAATCCCAGTCCTCCCACTTCTCATTGACGGCATCTAGACAAAGCTATATCAACTGTCAGAACTTCCACTTCTTCATTAATAAAATGGAGACCTTAAGACGTATACATGCGGACTGTTGTGGGTGCTGAGAATGCACTGATGAATATGACACACCCCCTTCTACACACATGAACACTTGTACAGACACACCGGCTTTCCACTGTTTGTTAAATTAAAGGAAGCCATTACCAGAGTGGTCCCCAAACTTTATTTCCTGTTAAAATCACTTGGGAGATTTCTAAATTCCCTTTCCTGGGTCACATTCCATAATTAATTAAGCTAGAAAATCTGGTGGTGGCAACGAGGCATCAGAATTTATTAAAGTTCCCTAAGTATTCTAATATGCAAAGTTTGCAAGCCATGGTATTAGCAGCAAAACTCCCTAGCAAACTTCTGTATCTTCTTCCTCACCTCCATTCTAGCTAAAACCAGTATCTCATTAATAAACCAGCCACTGGGCATCCAAGGCATATAGATATTTAAATTAGCATCTAAAAGAACAATGTGGAAGAAGGAAAAGGAGGAAGAAGAGGAAAGAGAAAGAAGGAAAAGAAATGTGTATTAACTCATTGATTTAAATAAATATGTTCGGATTTTCTTTATTCATGGCACATCAGCTCAGCCCCAACCCCAAGCTCTTGCAAGTGAATTCTGTGGAAGTTGTAAAATCTCCCTGAAATAGCCTCTTCATTCAGAGTGTCTTGCACTAAGTTCCTTTTTGAACACAGGGTTAGGCCTCAAGGCTTCTCTAAGATTTATGGAATTTGCAGAGTAGCATCATGAACCATTACATCAGAGGACTTTCCCCCCCCCCAAAGTACCTCTTGTTCACAGAGGAGACCTGTTTAATCTTAAAAGGGAACCTGACTTTGTGTTATCAAAAATAAAAAGTAAAGCTGGGCAGTCTAGTTCACACCTGTAATCCTAGCACTCTGGGAGGCTGAGGCAGTTGGATTGCTTGAGTTCAGGAGTTCAAGACCAGCCTGAGCAAAAGAGAAACCCTGTCTCCACTAAAAATAGAAAAACTAGCTGGGCATTATAGCAGGTGCCTGTAGTCCCAGCTACTCAGTAGGCTGAGGTAGGAGGATTGGTCAAGCCTAAAAGTTTGAGGCTGCTGTGAGCTACAATGACACCCTGGCAGTCTACCCATGGAGACAAAGCGAGACTCTGTCTCAAAAAATAAGAATGAAATTAAAATAAAGTAAAATAAAATAAAGTGAACTATTTAAGAGCCTCCTTTTAAAAGACTGCCACCCCAACTATTCTCACCATCAGAAGTACATCAAGTTTAATTTACTTCCTTCCAGGCAACAAAAGCTTCAGAGCTGTTTTAAAAGAAGGCACTGCTACTACCTTCATGGGAAATAAACAATGAATATGCTTTCTCTTGCCATGAGAAGCCCTTGGTCTCATGATTCCTAAACCATGTGCCCATCAGGGCTTTGATTACCACAAGGCTGCGTATTTAAGCAAAAATAGACATTATCTCAGCATGCTCTTACTTATTGGATGACCGAGGGAAAGACAGATTTTATTGTGGTATAAACCAACCTGCAAAAGGATAGTGGTTTTATATTGACTTTTCATCAGGTTGTTGATGGATTCAAAGAGCCGTCTCATGGATTCTTCAAACTCCATCTGTTCTTTGCCTTCATAAAGCCTGAAAGAAGATACATCTGCGTCATTTCTCAAGCCAATAGGCAATACCTTTGAAAGTGTGTATCAGACACAATTTTCATTTAAAATTTAAAAGAAAAAGGGGTGGGAAGAGGGAGACTTAAGAAAGAAGTGAATTCTGCTGTTGTTATTGCACGCAGAATACACTCAAGGCAAAAGCCTTACGTCCACTATCCTGAACACAAACACACCAACTAACATGGCAACCACCCCCCGCTGCCTCTTTTAAAATGCTGAGGAACCTCAAAGGAAATTTGCCTTTCCTTTGAGTTGAGGGGACATTAATAATTTCCAGAATCAGAGGAGAGATTGCACTCGTCAGATTTTCCAAGTATCTTAGAAACCATGGAGAGAAATATTTTCACACACACTACCCTTGCACTTAGCCGTGGTCCACTTGTCAGATGAATCCAGGCAGCCTGTTCTATGTCAGGCTGACCTCTCATTTTAGGAGGGTACTTACTACTCACTACACTAATTTAAACCTTGGCTCCTCTGAGTATAAAGACCCTGTGTTGTTACTGAAAGAAAGGTAAATGTAGAAAGTTAATCCAGAGAGGGAGATCAGCAGTTGCTTCCAGAGACGTCAGATGCTAACATAGCCGTGCAATATTGCACAGAACCCTCCCCTGGAAGAAAGCCAGTCTCCAGGGTCCAATCCTCTCCACCCCTCCCCCAGCCTTAGGAGTGGTGTTCAGCCCCCGGCTTCTTCAAACAAGCCTGTATCACCCGCCGTGAAATTCCGGCCTAATCTGTGGCATCCAGTGAGAAAGCACAGAAGAGCGCTCCTGTCTCCAATTCAGATAAACAGAGTGTCTCCTGTCACGGAGGGCCGCACCGCACAGGCCAAGGTGCTTTCCTCAGATAAGGCGCTGACACACTTAACAGGTTTGTCTGCTCCTCAGCCACAGAAAAGGCCAGTCAGTCAGGGCCTGCCGCCACTAAATCCCCACCTGTCCCCTCACCCTTCTTCCTTCTGCTTAAGTCGGTGTCTCTTCTGGGGTGTTAAGCACCGTCTTTGTCTCCATGGGTCTCCATGTCTTTATCTCTGCTTCTCTTTCTGCCTGATTCCATCCCTCTTTCTGTCTTAGCTGCTCTCTGTCTGTCTTTCTCCCCTTTGCTGAGCTAACCCCTCTCTAAAGCCCTCCTGAAGTAAGAAGCATATGGGGAAGTGTCAAATGTTCCAGGAGATTAGCGGGTCCAGCATAGGACAACACACAAATTCATGAAACATTCCATATTAAAAAAAAAGTTTAACATAGTAAATTGCACATGAACTTTGTGGATGCCCTGTATGTGCGTGCTAACTTCCTGAGTACCTAGTTCAAGGTCACAGAGGCAAGGCTGGGAGAGGGGCTAGAAGGCCTGACGTGGCCTCACGACTCCTGCTCTCCATTCTCTCCCCCTCCCTAGCTACTGGGCTTACTCTCCTCCCCCAACCTCCTCCCTGTTTATACCACTCACTCCTGAACCTTCTCCTCTGGCTGCCACTGAGACACCTGCTTCTGAGTATGTATTCTAGAGTCAGTCAGCTCTGGGTTCACTCTGCCCTACACAAACTGGACACTTTATTAATAATAGCAAACATTACAAATCATTACTCTGCCCCAGGCAACGTTCATGTACACACACACGCACACACACACGCAGGGTGTCTATAAAGTTGTGTACCATATACTACGTTAAACTATTTTTTTATATGGAATGCTTCACGAATTTGTGCATCATCCTTGTACAGGGGCCATGCTAATCTTCTCTGGATCATCCAATTTTAGCACATGTGTTGCCGAAGCGAGCACATTGAACTATTTTAAATCACACATGAACTTTATGGACACCCTGTATATTAAATCACTTAGTCCTCATAACCACGCCATGAAGCAGGCCCTATCATTGTGCCCATTTTGCAAATTACTGAAGCCTAAGCAGTGTACCCAAATACCACACCAGTAAGGGTCAGAGCCAGCATTCAGACTTCAGCGTCCGGCTCCTGAACCCATCCTCACAAACTGTTTGCACACTAATTTGCTCTACACTTTAATGCCCCATCTTAACTTCTATAAGCCATGGCTTCTCTTCTGCAAAATGTAGGCCATTGTACAGTGCTGTGTGGAAGGATTGCAAGGAGGCCAATTCACAGACGCAGTGCTAAACACAGCACTCAGCCCCCATAAATGTTAGTTCTGTTTTGTGAGTGTTAATTGCAGACGCAGGATTATTACTGTTGTTCTCATCCCCACTTCACAGATGGGGAAACAGAAAACACTAAGGGCCGGGCGTGGTGGTTCATGCCTGTAATCCTAGCACTCTGGGCGTCTGAGGTGGGAGGATCCCTGGAACTCAGGAGTTTGAGACCAACTTGAGCAAGAGTAAGACACGTCTTACTAAAAATAGAAAAATTAGCCAGCCATTGTGGTGGGTGCCGGTAGCTCCAGCTGCTCGGGAGCCTGAGGCAAGAGGACAACTGAACCCAGGAGTTGGAGGCTGCTGTGGGCGAGGCTGACGCCCTGGCACTCTTGCCCAAGCAACAGAGTGAGATTCTGTCTAAATAAATAAATACCACTCTGAAGAGGCTGGAACTTACCCAACTGCCACCCAAGTGGAAAAGATGGGACCAGAATAGATCCTCCGCTTGATCTGGCAGAGAAGAGAGGATCTTAATCCAACCTGGTGGTGGCGGCTTCCCTGTGAGATGATGCTGTCTGCTCTTTGTGCCGTACCCACTGTCTCTACCTAATGGATGGTCTAGCCCTCAAGGCTTTTGCCTTAAAATCTGTTACTCTTTCCACTACCCACAGGTGCCTGAAGTAACTAAACTACGTTACAATTGCTGTTACTGCCCTATAGTATTGAGCCTGCCCACTCTGTCTCCCCTCCACGTTGAACACCCAGCCTTAGCTGCCTGCGTATTCACACACACGTGGGCTCTTGCTGCAGGTCTGTGAGTGTGCCTGTGAGTGCATGTGAGTATCGGGGTGGTTCTGATCCTGTGGCACCTCCTAGGAAGGACCTACTCCCCCACCCAAGGATGGCATTCAGCAACATTTTCCTGCTGGTTGACCTGCTGGCCCCCTGTCCTCCATAACTGAATGTCCCATGGCAGTTCTCCCTCTAGGACTATATTTTTTAACAAAGGAACATAAACACAGGCTTTGTTAGGTGTCATCTTAATGGCAGCACTTCAGAGGGAATGGCCAGGAACTCCTGCTGAAGAGATCCCTGAGGCTGCCCTGGTTCCCTACTTCTCTGTATTTGATTATTTAACTCTTTGGGATTTTATGAGCTGCACAAATATCTTTATAGTATACTCCCTTTTTGCTAAAACTAGGCCCAATTCTTCCTGCGGCTTTGTCCTAAAGCCCCCTGAAGTTTGAAAGTAAGAGTCACTGGGAAGTCCCCGCACTTAGTCTCTCCTTTCATTATACAGATGAAAAGACTGAGGGTCAGGGTGGGGAACTGACTTGGCTTCACCATCTTTTAAATATTATTTGACTGAGGTGGGAAGGAAAAGAGACTTTTAGATTATAAAACCAAGCAATGCTCTCCACTCAACTTTAAACTTTGTAGGAAAAGGAATTTGATTACCACCAAAAACAAAGATTTGATTTACTCTAGGTCCCAGAGTGCTCCACGGATACAGCTCAGATCAGAGCTCAGTATTCTTCTGTGCTCTCAGAATCTAACAAGGGAAGGCAGATGAAACAGGTCCCATGAAGCCACGATCAGGGGCCTCTGCCTCAGTGGGAATCCAATCTGTTCCCTGTTATTCATGTCACAAGTTAAGTACCTTAATACCACACTTGAGTCCAAGGATAGAAACATATTCTGCACCTGCCTGAGTTTTATAAAGGATAAAAATCAATTCTAGGGGGAAATGGGAAATATATATACATACATCTATATACCACACACATACATTTTTTTTTTAAGCAAGGAGTGGCTAGCAATGGCAAGAAAAATTAGAGGACATGATTACAATCTGGAAGAAGAAAGCAAAGAAAAAGCTATTTAGTGTAAAGGACTTGACTATCAAGTCAGACTCCTTCATGCACTAGCTTTGTGGCCTCAGATAAGTTACTTTTCTGAAATCTTACTTTCCTCTTTGATAAAATGGCTATTATGTTCATTCAAAGGGTTATCTTGATATGGAGAAATGAAATAATACCCTGAAATTCCTTCAGATTCTAGCCGGCACTTAGTAAGAGTTACATAGACATTGGCAATTCTTCCCGTGGTTGATTCCTCAGCACAAAAGTAATCATATTGGCAAAATCTCTGATCTTAGTATAAACAAAGGATTTTTTTAGAGACAAGGTCTCACTATAGAGTACAGTGGCACGATCACAGCTCACTTCAATCTCTAACTCCCAGGCTAAAGCATTCTTCCCATCTCAACCTTCCAAGTAGTTGGACAACAGGTGCGAGGGATCACATCTAGCTGTAAAAAGAATATTTCAACTAAGGAGTGAGTAAGGAAAAAAATATATAAGGGTGTTAGGTTGTATGGAAGAAATAACCTGATGACAGTAGGGCAATTATGCATCATGGAAACTCCACTGAGAAGCTTGAAAAGAAAATAGAAGTGTCTCATCGAATTGTGATGCTTTAAATGTGGCCTTGAAGTCAAGGGCACAGCAGATGTAGCTTTTAGTGCTTGGTATAGCTTCGGGAGTTAAACATTTTTTCTGGCCTAGAACACCAGATATTTCAGAAACCAGCTGATTCTGCCAGGGAACGAATTATTGAAGGGCCCTAAGGCCCTGACCACAAGGAAAACTGGAACAACCTGTGAGGCGCTGTTCTGGGGCATGCAGGTCCAACCAGAGCCAGCGCTCCAGCTCCCAGGGCTTGGATAAATATAGCGATGCTCGCTTGCATGTGATTCATTAAGGAGACACTGTGCACAGCTGAGCACTCACTAAATGCAAATGGAGCCCCATATGGTGTGTACAATGCTTTGCATCACCCCTTCCACGCAGGTACATAAAGCTAAAACTGAGACACCAACCTCAGGCTGGCAGCCCAGGGGAGCAGAAGCCAAGCAAAGCAACTTCAGGCTGGGGAGAACAGGTAGGCAGATTCGCTTTAGAATCTGGAGGTGGAGGGAGGGCCTCCTGACGCCCAGCCTTATTTTCTCTACTTTGGCCACTGCCAGCTCCTCCGAGCCTCTTACACAGGCATCCACCCCACCCTCATCCCCAAATTCTTGATTCCTCCCCTGCCTCTTTGAGGCAATAGAGAAGTTTATGCAGCACTGCCTGGGTTCCAAGCCCTGCTCTGTTGCTTATTAGTTGGGTGACCTTGGCTAAGTTACTTAATTTCTCCAAGGCTCAGTTTTCTCATTAGTAAAATGGTACTAGCCCCATAAGGCTGTTCTAAAATCAAATAATGCATGTAAGGCCATTGGCACAGCATCTTGTACACAGTCCACAATTAAGCTATTATTACATCATAGTCGATTTTTCTGCTGGACCTGCCCCTTTTTGCTTCCTGAACCTTAAGGAGAAAGAAATCGGCATCTTCATAAAGGAGCCTACCATTCAATGAGCACTTACTACACGCCAGGCCTTCTCTGGAGATAAACACAGGTAAAAATACATTTTAAGAAAATGTGGGTAAATCATTTTTTTACCACATAGTGATAAAAACTGAAAACTGAAAACTTACTATTATTACTGAGCACTTCCCAGGGCACCAGCACTGTGCTAAGTTCTTTACATGGATTAGCTCTTGTGCCAGGTGCTATTATTATCTACATTTTACATACAAGGAAAGAAAAACAGGTTTAAAGAGGCAAGAGCGAGGGAACTAAAGCCCCCGGGAGCCAGACCCCTGGCTGACAGTGAATACAGCTTTACCACCTATTTGGTGGCACCTTTCTGCTGTCAGAGCCCACCCCTCTCGTGCTACCCCCAACCGCAGTCCATCCTCCACCTTCTTCCTCCCCCAACCCCAGCAGCCCCAGACATGCTCTGCAGAGGCCCCAGGCCCCCTCTGTCTTCCTCACCTGGTCACATCTTTGCCTAAATTTGCTCTTGGCCAAAACACCCTCCTGATTCATTTCACAAGAGCCTGATAGAAAACCAGAGTAACTGAAAGCTTTTAAAAAAGAAAACTCTATTTTAAATGATTCTGTGATCCTATATGGAACTGTACAAAGTTACTCAAACAATGAGACCACCATACTATTTTGTTACCATGACACACAAGTCAAGATATCTCTGTGCCCCCCAAATATGATACAAGGTGCTTAAGGAATACTATAAGAAAAAGGAAGCCCTTATCTAGTGCATTTCCTCAGATGAATGATACACACTTCACACACCATTACTTCAGACTGTCACACCTGCTGAGACATCTCTACTGTAACACCGCATTCTTTATCAGGACTTATTATTCTATTTTTTCCACTGGAGTATAAGCTCCATGCAGATAGAGATCCAGGTTATCTTTGTCATAATATCCCACATTTAACAATAGGCCTAGAATATCAAAAGTGAGTTATAAACAAATGATAAAGTATTGAGTAAATGAACGTCAGCATCTTCCACGTGCTCTACAGAAATGTCTGAGGAATTCAGAACTCATCATAGTTCAGCTAATCCTAAAGAACCCTGCAAGATCTCAAGGGTATTAGCAGTCCCATACAAAGGGGTGAGCAGAAGTCAGGGATGGTTTGTTTTCACATGTCCTTGACGCCCCCCCCCCATTGGTTTGCGACTGTTTTCCTACTGTTTTACTAGTCATCTTCTGCTGTGCAGCCTTTATTATTATCACCTTTACTACTAAAACTCCTAATACACTAGCTACTATTTATCATACAATTGCTATGCATGAACCACTATGTTGAGCATTTTGCAAATATTTGTTCCTTTGATTCAGCAGCAACACTGTGAAACTGGTATCATCACCACGCAATGAATAAGGAAACGGAGGCTCAGCTGAGTTGCATAACTTGCTCAAGGTCACTCAACTACTAAATGTCAGAGCCAGAATTTGAGCCCAAGAGTGTCTAACTCCAAATTTTACCCCTTTGGCCACTAGACGATACTGCTAATGGTTACTACTGGAGCAGAGGAAAGTAATAGCTGGGATTGCTGGGGCTGGAACACGTCATTGGGTAGGGAGGCACTATTTACCTGGGAGGCGATGCCACAGGACTGTCGGAGGGGAAGCTAGTAGGCTTGCCCTAAAGTTTTTCTATTCCAGCTCTAAATCCAAGGTGAATTGGCTGCTGTTCCTACCCCTGAGCCAATAATTTGCTTTACTTAGGGACGTATAAATTACTGACTTTACCAAAAGAACCATTGAGTCTTTCCTGGTTTCAGAAGAGTGACCACTCTGGGAAAATCATAACCCTTTAAGACCAGAGCCAAGGAGTGAAGTGTATTGTCTTTCTCTCCCCCTCTCTCCCTCCTTCTCTCTCTCTCTCTCTCCTTTGACAACTGTCTCCCACAACCTGGTACCAAGAATAGCTATAGCTAAACCAGCGGTTGAGATTATCTGAAAATCATCCTTGCACTTATTGATCCTACTTGCAGAACCTTCAGTGTACCCAGCAGGCATGTTCAAGTCTCTACAAAACAGGGCTAGAATAGGCAAGTGAAAGAGAGGGTCCCCTTTCCTGATTCACTTCTTCCCTGTATGGCCCACCAAGGTCAATGGGCCTGAAATAAATAAGAAATTGCAGATGTGGAATTTTTGGTGCAATGGGCTTGGAGTTAGCTGTCTCATTCAACAGTGGCCAGGGAAATATTGTTTTGAAGGGTGACAAAGTTGAAATGTAAAGATTTATTCTGTCATAAGAGAAAGAGCAAAGCTCTATCAGAAAGGGCTAAGAAAGGAGGATTGGGATGTTGCCAGTTGTCAAGCGGTCTCCCGCAGGCTTCATGTCTTTGAACTCCACCAGCAGGCCACAGGCAGGCTCAGATCAGCTCCTGGTACCCACCATTTTGTCAATGACAAAGTTATTTCTATTCAGCTGTTCCTTTTCCAGAGTCTGACATTTGAGATGGGATTACCCCTTAGAACAAACTGCAAAAAACTCGACAGTCTTTTCCCTACAAAGAACCCGAGGAAAGAATGATTTGTGGTTGAGAGGAAAGAAGTCAGACTCAACATGTGGGGATCCTGTTTTGAAAAATGTCTAGAATGAACACATAAAAATTATTGCAATCACTGAAGAAAAACTGCCTCACGTAGAAGCACAAACAGCCTAAATTAAAAAAAAAAAAAATAGAAGTTAACAATATGGAAGAAATGAAAGAAAAACAATCCATCTCAAACATTCACTTTACTTTTAAAATATGGCAACCCTGCGTAATAAATTAATAGTAAGAAGGTAATAAGATGCAGGCAAAAGCCTTGAAAAGAACTTTATGTTATGGATAGCATGTGATGTATGCCCCACGCCATCCTTCATTCTACTCAGAGGAACAGCAGACTTTATGTAATTTGGCAAGAAGGAGTAAGCTGCATAATTCTGCACTTAAGTAAATTTCTCCATTAGCATGAAAAATGGTATTCAGGGTTTTCCCCATCCCTTAATATAATTAGAAATTGAATGTTCCCAAAACAACATCCCTAAAAATAGAAGGAAATTCTCCCTCTCTCTCTCCCTTTCTCTCTCTCAAACTTTCTTTCTCTCCACCCCCCAACATGCTTCCAAGACATACAGACAAAAATTAGATTGTATTGCATCATCTACTTGAAAGAGAAGCTAATATTCAGTGGAATCCTTCTATGGCCCAGTTGACCTAAAAGTTTCAATGACAAGAAGAAATTAGGTTTTAACTATTTCTCTTATGATTTCTTTCTTTAGTTTTTTAATAAGCTAGGAGGTTTCCATGGATATCTTAAGTGATAACAGAAAACATTAAGTCACATGCACGCAAAATCAGTAAAATCTAGAAATCTATACATTAAATTGACAATTCAGTTACCTCTTAAAAAAGAGATTGTATGTAACAATAGTTCCATTATACACATTTATTTTATAGTCTAATTTTTAAACAAACATCACATTTAATTTTAAAAAAAGAGCTCTACTTTCTTTGGGGTCCACATTTCTTGACCTCCAACACGTTCCTACTACAACGATCCTTTTCCCCAAAGCTTTTCCTGAATTTTTTCATTCTCACATGGGAACTGAGTCTGAGGCCAGACTCAGATAGAGGCAAGGTCATACAGATAGAGGCAGTTTTCCCTCTACAATTACAGAATAGAGATGCTGGCTTTTTTATCTACCTCCTATTTCTGGCACAGACAGGAGCTAGAGAGACAATTGCCTAAGAAATGCCAAGTTATTATTACTCTAAACTGCGGTCATGCCAAGAGCATTGAACTTTGTCCTCTGCTGCCTTGGTTTCCTGAGAAGGATAATTAAACCCAGGCTTCCTGCTCTTCCACTGAGAACCTCGACATTTGGTGTGTGTAGTTAAATAGAATTTTTAACATCTGCCTTACTAATGGTGCCAGTTTTAAAAATACACGTGTAGTAAAATTCTTCTGTTTTAAAATCTGGAAAGACCCTAAGGACATGCAGAGTTCAAATACATTGAGGATGTATTATTGGAGACCTCCTGTGGACAGCAGGACGGCTGAGGGCAGTGTGATGGAGGGAGCAACAGTCCAGGGCCTAGGAGTAAATTCCAGACTGACTCCATCATTCATGAGGAGGTTTAGCTGGTCACTTCATCCTGGGCCCTAATTCCCTGTCTTTAAGTAAACTATTTACCACTGAGGTCAACCTCCAGTGTTCTGATCTGGCTTCTATCTGCAAAGAGTCAGGACAGAACATGTTGATTGTCCAATTCTCCCAAACAAAGACTCACCCTCTAGCTCACCCTCTGGCTTCCAACACAGGATGTGGCCCTGTAAGCACCCAAGTCAGAGACCTGGGTATGAAGGGTTGGATTGTGAAAAGCTTAAATGGTATTCGGTTCTCAAGGCCGATTTACCGCACTCCAAACACCTTCACCCCCTCTACCTTCATCAGCACCACCACGGACCAAGTCTCTAACATGTCTGACCTCTGGGAGTCTCTGAACCAATATCCTGTTCCTCTCTCACACACTTTCTCTCTAGTTTCTACACAGTGGTCAGAGGGATGTTTTTAAAAGCACAATTGTGTTTATACCATATCCCTGTTTAAAATCCTTCCGTAGTTCCTGAGTGGAAAAAATACTGTTTTCGCTCTGCTCTCACACCTCTGCAATCAACACAAGAGACTTCTGTGACCAAAGGTGTGGGGGTTTCTCCCCACACAACAAGCAGGTAAGCGATTCTGCAGAGCACACAAGCTGGTGTCCTCCAATTCAATTCTGAGGCTACCTACCTGGAGATAGTGTCATATCCCACAGGGTGAGGGCTCAGTCCCGAGACTATCCTCCTTCTGATGCCAAGGGCAAGCCCGTGCTGTTTTACTTATGTTTCTGACCCAGCAGCTATAGGTTAGGGTTGCCATGACCCCCTCCTTGGGTTTAATTTGCTAGAGCAGCTCACAGAACCCAGGGTTTATTATAAAGAGTATTACAAGGGGTACAGGAATGGAGTGGGGGCACAGAGCTTCCATGCCCTCCCCATGTATGCCACCCTCCAGGGACCTCCATGTATACAGCTGTCCACAAGTTCTTCCATGCCAGCCCTTTTAGATTTGTATGGAGGCTTCCTTATATTGATATGATGTATTAAATCATTGGTTACTGGTCATCAGCTTAACCTTCACCCCATCTCTCCTCCTGTGAGGTCAGGGTTGGGGGTGAGGCTGAAAGTCTCAACCCTTTAATCTTGCCTTGGTCTTTCCAGTGACCAGTCCCAACAGGAAGCTACTTAGGGGCTGCCAGCCATCAGCAAATTTGTTTGCAAGCATAAAGACATTTTAGAAATTCCAAAGATTTTTAGCATTGATATGCCAAGAAGAGGGGTCAAAGACCAAATATATATTTCACAATATCTAGCTCCCCATTTCCCTAAGGCAATGGACCTTCCAGATCAGTCCCTTCTTACCCCTCGGGGCAATCTCTAGCTGTATGTGCCTTGGTCACTGAACTCCAGCCACCCTGGCCTTTCCATACTTCCACTAGATCAAGCTCCCTCATTGCAGGGAGCTCCCCCTGGCTTTACTTTTGCTTATCACACCTCCCTCTTCACCTGCCAACTTCTACTCATCCTTCAATTCACAGAGTAGATGACACTTCCTCAGAGAAGCTTCTCTGGATTCCCTGACAAAAGTTGATGTCCTTAGTATGTGCTCTGAAAGCACTTCACACATATTTCCCCTTGATCTGACCTGCACCCACATAGTTATCTGCTTAATGACTGTCTTCCCAACCAGACTAGAATTTCCATGAACACTAGTCTGTCCAATTCACACTTGTACCCCTAGTACCTAGTTTAGAGACCTACACAATAAATATGTGTTGGATAAACACTTGATTGTTAATGCAAACCAAACCTTTACCACTAGACAAGTACTTCAACTCATTTTGAAATAGACATAAACCTTCATTTTCAACTGAGATGCTTAAAAAGAATCTTATGACACAGAATGCATAATGCATGGAACAGGTATATAATGTGTTGTTGCTGGATCAAAGAAAGAATAAATGCCAAGTTAAAGGCCTTTTAGAAGTTACAGGCTGTAAGAGCACTTTTTTTTAAACTTGAGAAGCATCCAAATATTAAAAAGATGGACTGTTTACTATCTTTAGATTTCCAGGCTATGAGACTATGTGCAAGATAGCTATAGGCACACTTTCCTCCTGCCCCATAAATGCCTTCTAAAGTGGGAAGTCCAGTGGCAAAAGCCAGGCTCAGAAAAGCTGAGTTTGCCACACACACAGAAGACAAAGGCTGCAGTGTAAGCCAGGGCAGAAGCCGTACCATGTTGCGCTGTGTTGGCTTGGAGACCTTAGGATAGCCACATCCTAATATTTATTATGATTAGAAGGCACTAGATTATTATGTGAAATCCTATCCGAGGAGGAAATGTTGATAAAGAGGAGGGACCCTGACCCATACAGGGTGACTTTAAAATCCAGGGATGCATTTTTGTCACCAGACCCCACTGACCCAGCTATGCACACCTGGCCTGAAACCAAACAAAAAGCATAATCAAGTTACCCCAGGAAGCAAGCTAAAACGTAAAGGACTGTCTAAATTCTAGGAGGACAACTTTTACTTGGCTTCAACAGGTGTATGTAGGGTTTCCATAAGATCATTTATTCAACTAACAAAATTTCCTTGAACATCTGCTACGCACCAATCACTGTGCTGTCAAAGAATTTGTAAAGATAAGTAAAAATTGACACAGACAAAATGTATGGGCAACAAAAATGTAAAGTAGGGAGATTTGACCTATCCAGAAAATTCAGAAGAAGTGATAGCTTAAGGTGACACAGGACAGGCAAATAAGAAAAACTTAGGTGAGAAGGTGGGGGAAGGGCATTCCAGGCTGCAGAACAGCAAGCTCACAGCGCCTGCAGCAAGAGACAACTGAGTGAATCAGGATTGTGTGAAGGCCCTGGAGTGCAGGGGGGGAGAAGCCTGGGGAGATCAGGGGGAAGGGGACTGCAGGGGCCACAGGGGCCATGGTGCCAGCACAGCGGACCCTTGCAGGCCACATTAGGTTTTGTCTTTGTCCTAAGAGGAATAACAAGAAATTTTAATTAATTCCTAAGAGGAATAACAAGAGGATTTTAAGGAGAGTATCCTAATCCAATTTGAACTGTGGAATAATCACTCCAGTTATAGGGTAGAATAAAGTTTAAAAATTTCTATTTCTGACAGTATGGCAGACAAAACACCCCAGGAAACCTCTCAGTGGAAACAAGAACCAAAGCTGCACTTCCAAAATGAATCAGTAAACTGTCAGGAAAGTAAGGAATCCACAGAGGACAAACACAGATCAAAGTGGTACTCTGCACACTTCAGAGCAATGCTGTCTCAAAGGCATCTGCTGAGCCCTAGTGATCTTAAATTTCAACGTTGATGGCAAGTTGGGGAATAGAAGAAATGAGATAAATTATAGGACCCACTTATTGCAGATCCTCACATAAAGCTGGTTTCCCAGGTTGTTGCATCTTCTTTACAAAGGAGGAAAAGAAATTAACCTATTGTACAAAAGGGAACAATAAAGAAACCACCAGTCTTTGGTGCTGTGAGTAGAAAGAAAACATGTCTTCATTGAGAATTCTCTGTTTATTCCAGAGATGGGGTCTCACTATGTTGCCCAGTCTAGCCTCAGACCTCTGGCCTCAAAGGATCCTCCTACCTCAGCCTCCTGAGTAGATGGGATTATAGGCACATATTGCACCCAGACAAAAAAAAGAATTCATAACCACAAACCAGTCTTCACTTGTGTTTTGCTTTCGTTTTTTCCAAATTCATGTTCTTTGCTTGCCTCTACAAACTGAAATTTTAACTTAAAGAGGTCTCTGGTTAGTAGTCCCCTCAATAAATGAAAGTAGGAAATTCTGATTTTCTTTGAAAGAAAATAAAAACTTTAATTGAAGACTAAAAATATATATAACAAATGATATAGCTCCCCCAAAAATCAGCTTTAGGAAATAATAATCACAATGAAATGAATAAGGATACAAAGCCACCAAAAGCAGGCGCTATATAATCGGACCCATAAAAACTTCTCCTACTTGAATTATATAACAAAGAATATAAAATCAACACATTTAATATGCCTCAAAACATAAAAAGAATGCTTGAAAAAGTGATCAAGAAACAAAACATTATAAAAATGACAAATTAGATCTGAAAGAACTAAATATAATTTTTGAAAATAAATAATATAATAATTAAAAGGAAAATCTCAGTATATGCATTAAACAGCATATTAGACAATGCTAAAGAGAGACCATGGTGAACTGGAAAATAAGATCAAAGAAATTAGCCAGAATGACTAGCCCTCACCTCCCACCCCAAAAAAGAAAATATGAAAAAGATTTTATGAGACCTGGAGAATATAATAAGGCCTAATATACTTTGGTCAATATTTCAGAGAAAGAATGAATGGGGAAAATGCAAATATTAAACAAGGTGAGAATGAGAATTGTTTTTGAATTGGTATTAAATATTCAAAATTTTAAATCCAAGATAAAGAAAGTCTAGTAGCATAAATACAATCACCCCTAAGTCCACCATGGTAAAATGCAGAGTATCAAAGATAAAGAGATGATATTAAAAGCCACCAGGGACAAAAAATCAGAATGCTTGTAAAGAAACAATAATAAGACTGACAGTTAACTTTAACAGCATAAGACAGTAAACAAACAGTAAGCGCTATAAAGTTACATCTAGAAAAGCTTCCTTTCAAGTTTCAGAATAAAATCAGATAATTGAATTTGAGAGATGATTTTACCAATAGGACTTACTAAAGTTAATTCTAAAAGATTTACTTCAAAAAGAAGAAAAACAAGTATGAAAGGGATAAGATAAAGGAGAAATGATAGACTTTTATTTTTTATTGTGGTTAAAAAACCTAAAATATAATTAACCATCTTAACCATTTTAAGAGTACAGTATGATAAAGCTGATGAAATTTTATTAGTAAAAACATAAACAAATACTGACTATTTAAAACAATAATAATGCCTAACACATGAAATTACTTTTAAAATGTAAGACCTACATGCTGCATAATCCTAGCGTAATATTTAAGAATAAAGAAACAGAGCCTTCTAAAATCCTTTTATTATTCAGGGGAATGTTAAGGGTATTAACTTTAAACTTTATTAAGTTAAATATGTATGATAAAATATCTAGGTAGCCACTTAGCAGCATTGAATATAAAATGTGACTTTCAAACTAGTAAAGGGGAAAAAGTGTATGAGAAAATTGAAAGCAATCTAAGAAAGAAAGGGAAGAAAAAGGACAGAAAAGGTAGGGTGGTGGGGAGGAGGTACAGCTGAGAAGGTAGAAATAAGTTCAAATCTCAGTCAGATTTGAATTTGAATAATAAATTCAAATTTATTATTGTTTCATAATGACATCATTAATAACTCCCGTAAGCTGATGAAAAGCATCTACAATAAAAATCCAAGGCACCATTTGTAACACCATCTCTATTCAACATTGACCTAGAATCCTAGCCAGTATACAAGGTAGGGAGAAGAAGTCTTAGTATTAGAAAGAAAATGAAAGGTTGGTTATTTACTGATGTTATCATTGTCGGTTTAGGAAATCCAAAAACCTCTCTGATCGTGCAGGTGTGGGATGATGAGAACTTGGAGTAGGATGCTGGTAGCCAGGAAGGGGAGATGTGGGTTCATTGAGAGACATTTAAGAGGTGACAAGGTTGGACCGTGGGACGGTGAGGTCGGGCACATCATGAGTTTGGTCCCAGATCTGCTAACTTTGAATTGCCTGTAAGATCCTAAAGAAGGAGCTATCAAGTAAGCGACTGCGTATTTGGATCTGGAACTTGGCGAAGGGGTCATACTGGATGTCTGTGCTATTTGCATAGAAGTGGTAACCAAAGCAGGGGGGTTGAATGTGGCCACCTAGGGAGTGGGAATTGAATGACAGGAGAAGACCAGTCTGAGCATGTGGGACCCCCAAAGAGGGATAACAGAGTGGTCTGAGAAGCATGAGGAATACGAAGAGTTCTGTGTTACTGAAGTCAAGGGAATAAAGTGTTTCCAGCAGGGGAGGGGGAGTCCATGATATAAAACATTATGGCTCATACTACCACATTATCTGTGGCTTATTCACAAAATATGCTTAATTGTTAGGCACCTTTTATTTATTTATTTATTTATTTAGTTTTTGAAGTTTTTGGCTGGGGCTGGGTTTGAACCCGCCACCTCCGGCATATGGGGCCGGCACCCTACTCCTTTGAGCCACAGGCGCCGCCCAGGCATCTTTTCATTTTTATCGCCCCTGTGGTACCCAAGACATGCAGGCTTACTCTCTCCGAAGAATACCAATTTTACCTCCTTATTGCCTGCCTATGAGGAGGACTACCTCTCACTACTCCCTACCCCATGCACCATTGAAACAAATTGATTTCACATTTTTTTCCTTCTTGGTCTTTCATTTTGACCCTGAAATCCCACCCTTGAGGAGGTACCATGGCGTCACAGCTCACAGCAACATCAAACTCTTGGGCTCAGGAGATTCTCTTGCCTCAGCCTCCCTTGTAACTGGGACTACAGGTGCCCGCCACAATGCCCAGCTATTTTTGTTGTTTGTTGGTTTAGCAGGCTCAGGCCAGGTTCAAACCCACCAGCCCCAGTGCATGTGGCCGGTGCCCTAACCGCTGAGCTATGGGCGCCGAGCCTGCAATGTTTTTATCATAAATGCTACCCAAAAAGTTAAAATGGAAGAGTATACATCATGGAAAATATGGAAAATTAAGTGGAGAGAGATATTTAGAGGTAATTATTTAGATTTCAGATGAGTTATGAAACTGTGAAAAATAAAGATGGGTTATAATTATATTAAAAAAAAAAAAGAATACCCATTAGGCAAGAAATCAGGAAAAAATAACTAACACTCTTCAGCCCAGCAAATGTTACTCCGGAAGCACACTCTTCTGAGAAAAAGCACATCTGTGCACAAGATACACTCCCGTAAGGTGCCTTCTACCCTCCACATCAAATGACTTCTGACAGCAGCTGCTCCTCTGGCCAACATGGGTCTTCAGACACACACATTAACAGAGAACTGAGAAATGACTATCATCATATACCTGGAAAAAAAGGAACTTGTCCATAACCACAACCAAAACTTCAAATGGCAAAAACACAAATAGCTTTTAAAAAACAATAAATATACTGTAGAACAATCATATTTAACAGAGTTGACAGATCGCAAGAAGAGCTCTAGGGATTATTTAACTGGTTTGAGGAAGCACAAAGCATGCCCACCCTGTTGAAGAAGGAACAACTTATCTCATGCGTATCTTACATGAAGTGACCAAAGAGGCCTGCAGGGTGTATGAAACACAGGTGGCTCATGGCACAAGCCCTTCTTGCCATCTGAGCATTGCAGGGTGCCACCTCACAGGCAAGCACTTTCAGTTATATGCTTAGGATTTAGCAATACACTTGGAACAATCCCTCCATAGTAGCCTCTGCTTTGTTCTCAAAATTCATCTCTCTCCTATTCTTCCCCTTTGCTTATTATACTTTAGCCTCATTAGTTGTCTATAGCTTTCCGAAAAAACTCCAACCTTGTCTTTATTTGAGAGCACCTGCTCACACTGTTCTTCCCAGAGACTCCTCCTTCCTTCCTTCCATCCACGCCTTGCATGGCTGGTTCACTCGCAGCTTTCATATTTCACTTAAATGTCACTTATTCAGAATCCTCACAAAAACCCTATAAGGCAATCCCCACATTACACACAGAGGTGAAGGGACTTGCCCAAGGTCACAGAGTCACTGGGATTCAAACCCAGTCAGTCTGGTTGCAAAGCCTCCTCTCAGCACCACTCCACTGCACCCCTGCACAATTGTTTATTTCCTTCACTGGCATTTATGCAGTTTTCAACTACTTGGTTTATTTGTTTCTCTTTTTTCCTGTCCCTCCCAGTATTATACAAAGGCAGCGTGATGCAGAGATGACATCTCTCTTGTTCACTATACTATCCTAGCATAGAACTTGGCCAAAGACTCAAAAAGGTTTACTGAGCAAATGGATGATGAAAAAATGAATGAAAGTAATCAATGTGTCTCTGTGGCAGGCTACATTAAGGAAGCAGAATGGGCAGCTAGAAGGACTAGTTCAGAGCCTTGAAGGGCAGTGACCACATGTGGTCATGACTAAGTCCTTTTCAATCTTCCCTCTCCCCAAAGACACAGTAAGCAGCAAGCCCCAACACGTGAGTGATGCATGCTTTTCTACTAAAGAAACAAATTTGACTTCAGGGTGATGCCTGCCTCAAGTGCATTTGACAAGGATCACGAAGTATATCTAGTCATCCCAACTCCACTTGGCGGGAGTCCCTGACAATTGTGTTAGTGCAGTGAGTTTCACCCCTCTGGCAAACTAGACCTTTCTTATCTGGCACGCTCATATTTAGTTACAGGGGATTTGCAAACATATTTCCTAAACTACATGTTTACTCAGTCAATTGCTCTTTATCCTCTGAGGAACTGTCAGCCTCAGCTCTTGGCAGTAGCCACCTGTGCGCCCAGGCAGGGGGTCAGCCAGCAAACTAGCTCTGACTTCTAACAGGGAGGTAACAAGCAAAGAAAATCATTTAATGGCCCAACCTGGAAGAACAAATACCTTGTGTTCTTGCAGCTTTTCCCTTAAATGCCTGCAGCAGGGGATAGCCTTGTTCTGCAGAATTAAGCCATTTGAAGGGACGTGGGAAAAGACAAGACCAGTGTCCTACGCCACGCTGTGAGCGGGCCATGGAACAATTTGCCCAGGCTCTGAAGGATCAGCAGGGGAAGTCAGTCTAGGATTGCACCCTGGCAAAGAACAATCCAAATGTGGGTAATTCACATGCACATGAGGGGAATACTTGAAATACTCCCCTTCCAGATTTCTGGAACCATTCCTTCCTGCTGCTTCTCCTCTGGCCCTGATCCAGCCGTTAATGGGACCTTCCTTTTCCTATCCTTTCAATGGGCTAATTCCCTAGGTTTCCTTCTCAGTTTTATACCTATAGCTCCAAATATCTCTTTGGATCAATTTCTACCAAAACCATATCTCAGTTCTGTGCTCTCCTGAACTTCAAATCTCTATCTAACTGCCTGTTGTACATTTATTTCCATCTAGCTGTGCCAATAAACACCTCGAACACTTTATGTCCCAAACAACACACACTATAAAAACCTGCTACTGGCCATGTTGGCTTATAATGTCAGGTCAAACGCACCAGAAAGTTCAGAGTCAGATCACGTGACTCTTTCAATTCTACACCCATGTGCAATTAGTTCTGGTGATCCCATCTCCTTCCTTTGCTCTCCTCTGGTCCCCCTGGGGCTGCTTTATTTCAAGTCCTCTTGCCTGGATTATTGCAATAGCTTCTTCTCTGGCCTCCCATAGCCTGCCTTTCCCTTTCTTACTAACTAACCTTTACTAACCTTTCTTCCCCAGTAGAACTCATTCTCAAATGTGAACTCCCCACTGCCAAAAGCAGTGGTTTCCAACCTGCCCCAATAAGAATTTTTTTTCATTTGAAGCATAACTCTCAATAGATGCTTGTTTATTCACAAATGATATCCACATCCTTACGATTCTAAGTTAAGTGTTTATAAAGTTTAATTTCTTCATCTGGGATAAAATAAATGCTGATTTTTTTTATCTGATCCCAGTGGATTTGTCTGTGCATCCGCTGGGTTGCCCACTGCGTGCTCTAATAATGCAGGCAGCATCTCCGTGGAAGTCCCCTGGCTCAGAGGATGAAGTCAAGCTCCCGTGTCCAGCACCAAAGGTGATTTCACAATCTAGCTTCACGCACCCTCCTCCACCACCACCACCCCCCCTGCCGGCCACTCTTCCCCACATACGCGCTATTCACAAGTGGGCACCACATGACACGGAGAGCCTCAGCTTGGGTGTCACATCCCTCCCTACCTAGCCAGCTGCGTAACCTATGGTCACTTTCTGTACCTTTCTGGGTCTCTACTTCCTCCTTTGCATAATGAACATAACACCTCAGCTTTGCAGAGTTGTTGTATTAAGTGAGGTAGAGTGAATAGTGATATGGGGTTTCATTAAATAAATGGGACCAGAGAACGGCAAGAGGAATTAAAAGTTCTCTTATGCACGATGGGCTTAGAATTTGGGGTTCTTTTTCGTCCCACTGCCTGGCTTCTTAAATTCCATTCAATGTCTGGTTTAAAACCTCACCTCCTCTGAGAAGAATTACTGATTCCCTGAAGATGGAGTTTGTCATTTAAACCTCTCAGCCCTCCTAGGAGCCACATGTAAGCTTCCATTGAGATATCCTATCACTGATTGTCACTTAGCCCAGAGAACCGGGATTTGATGGCCAGGAGGCAGATTTCTCTTGGCCACTATTTTGCCAATATTTGAGGAAGTCTGACTTACTAATTTCAGAGGTCCCAGCCCTTAACAAAGAGCCTAGTACACAGTAGGTGCTCAATAAATGCTTGCCAACATTTCCATAGGGAATGGGAACTTTAAAAGTTCGCACATATCCACAATTTCATGTTATAATAACAGCAACTTACTTAACAGTTAACAAAGCCCTTTCACATATGTTTGTGAGAAACAAGTGGCCCCTCAACACTGCAGCAATTTGTAAAATAGATAATAAACTAAAGAGAAATCACTGTTCGACAATATCCTTTCCATACCAGTTTTCTCTTCCATCCTGGGATCTGATGCCAAGTTAATGTTATTTCAAAATAATCCCATTAACAGCAATTGTGTGATTTACTAAGCCATTGCTGTCATCAAAAAGTGAAATTATATTCAAAACCAAAAACAGAGGCTTACGTAGGAATGAATGGCATTAACATGCAAACATATTACACGCAAGGGAAACAGGAATAGCTGTGACAGGCATTTCAGCCCAGGCTCGGCGTAAACAGATGATTACATTTTAATATATTCATATATGAACAATGAAAACAAATCATACTGGCAAGTACCTTGGAGTTAAATTCACATTTGTTTAAAAAGGCAGAGGTTTGTGTATTCCCTTGGACTGCAAGCTAAGCTGAGTATGCCAGAGCTTTATTCCCACAATCTTTGCCTAACATATTCATGACCACTATATGCTATTTACATAAGAAGAAACTGAGCTGGGGGAAAGGGAGATCAGGTGCAGGTTGGTAGCAGTGGTAAGGGAGTGCAGAATAAAGATAGATGCAAAAATGAAGAAAAAGGGCAAAGGAAAATACAAGAAAGCTGGTGTCTGGTTTTGATCTTTGATGCTAAAGGCAGTTAGAGAAAGGGCAATCAATCACATCCAGCCCTGGGTGGAGCGAGGTAGTCTGCAGATGTTTGCTGGAGCTGTGAACCATGCTCCTAAGATGCCCTTATTAAGGAGGTGGCAGCCCCTGGGGCAGGCCAATGACCCCCTTCACACCTTAGCAGTCCTTCCCCTTTTGTCTCCCAGGTGAGGAGTGGGGAGCCAGATGAGATTTCCAGATGCTGTGGCCCCATCCAGATGCAGAGCACAGTTTATCTTCCCTGATCAGTAACTTGTTCCAAGGAGTGTGAGCTCATCTGGCCTGCCCTACATCAACTTCTCTTTATTCATTCCCTGAGAATAAGGATAAAGTCACAGTAGCCTGAACAGCTTCACCATAATGATGAGGATGCCTTCCCCTGCTCCAAGGCATCATTTCCTTTATTGCATTCCTATTGTGCTTTGGGATGGGACCATGAGACCTTTGCAGCCTGGCACCTCTCAGCAGCCCCTGGAGCTGGAGCTGCTCTCTCCCAGGACAGCCCCTCAGCTTGGCCAACCAGACTTCACACTTGCAGGGCTCAGAAAAAAGTTCTGGTCCTCAAATTGTTTAACTGGATGAGACAGAGTGCAAATCCCACTCCGCCAGTTGTAAGCCATTTGCCCTTCACACTTGAATCTAAGGCTTGCTTTCCTTTTCTGTGAAAGGTGGCTAGAAATGGTGTCCAACTGCATACTAACTGAGTGCTTACTACCTACCAGTGCTGTTCCCAGTGCTGAGGCATTCTAGCAGGAAGGATGCAAGAAACAAAAGCACAATTTTTACACAGTATTCTAACTGTGATCACTTCTATGGGGAGAAAAGAAGATGAAAAGGGGGAGAGAGATCAGGAGCTCTTGGGGCAAGGGCTGCAATTTTGAATAGGGTAATGAAGGAGATGTCTGAGCAAAGAGAAGATAAGGGAGTTAGCAGGCAGGTATCTGGAGAAGAGGGCAAAGGCCTTCAGTCAGGAGCTGGAGCCACGGAGTCCAGTGTGGCTAGGACAGAGTGACTGAGAGCTGGCAGGAGAAGTTAGGAGACGTGGTCCTCCCTCGCAGGAGCTTTTGTGAAGACCGTTGGAGATGATCCATGAACTCTGCTCAGCAAGGAACAATAACTGGGGATACTTGCTATTTTGCAGGGCACTGGTCAATAGCTCACTTAGCCTGCCAAAGAACCCCATGTGGTAAGTACTATTATTATGCCTGTGTTATACATGAGGAAACTGAGACATAAGCAGATTAAATATTTTGCCCAAGGTCATAAACACTAGTAAATAGTAGTGGTAGGATTTGGACTCAGAATTCTGGCTCTGGAGACTGTGCCTTTAACTGCTGAGCCGACAGCTTCTTGCGATGGGTGTAGGGATGAGGGTGGTGAAAGAGGAGTTTGTGGAAGGCAGAGCAGCCCCAGGAGGCTGGAATTACATACAGAAGGAGGAGGAGGCAAGACCTGAATAAGCAGCCTGGAGAGGAGGGCGGAAGGCATGACACAGAGAAAAGACAAGCAGAGCAAGCAGGGGCCAGAGAACTGGGCATGATGGCTGCTCTGGCCAGAGGAGGGGCCTGGCCACACTCACAGGGAAGAGAGTGCAGCAAACACAACCAGGGCCCAGCAAAAGGAGCCAGCAGCAGGCCAAGGGAAATGCATGGGTCCAGAAGACGTCCCACACTGTGGTCCTCAAACAGCATAGACAGCTGATAAAAGTATCCCACCTCCAAAAAAATAAACAGCAAAAAACATTTAGGATAACATGAACAGGAAGTCAAATTCTGAGCATGAATCAAGACAACAGAATTTCCTCTTCATAATTTAAATCTGTGTTTTTGAAATATGCACCTTTGCTGTCTCTCCTAGGTGAAAACATGATAACAGTTAACATTTAGTCCATTTCTAGAATAAGTACCACATGTTTCATAGAGCACTTTGTACATTAATCTCATTTCATCAAACGAGTTTATCCCTATGTATAGATAAGAAAACTGAGGCTCAGAGAGGCTGAGTCACTCACTAAGCCAAGCACTTACAGGGATAAAAATATTACTCCCTCCAAGGTCCATCCAGCGTGAACACCATGCTTACCAATACCACTCTACACTGCCTCCTGTCATAGCTGGGGCAGCACTGGGATTTGAATAGGGCGAAGAAAAGTGGGAGTAAATCTTATTGCAACACCATGTCTGGATCTCCAGCCTTACAGAAACATCCCAGCAGAAGCTCTGCATTCTCATTTCTATTTGCCTAGTCAGTAGGAAGGGGAGCTGCTCAGTGTCCAGCATGTGGAACAGGGAAGCACAGGCCACTCCAGGCTCCCAGTAATTCTACAAGCTCAGAAGCCTTGGGGATCAGCCCAGCTGGTTGCCTGAGCTTCAAGATTAAAGACACTGCAAGGGGCTTTGTAAAGAAGCTCAATGTCTAGAAGATCATCACCTTACCTCTTTCTGAATGTGCCTCGCAATGCTCTCTGTCTCTCAGGGGCTCAGCCATTCTACCACAAGCCTAGCAGATCTTGGTCATAGTCACACTTCCTACAACTATGGAATATTCTACACTTTTAAGTCTGCCTTCCTCCCTGTGGCAGAAGCTAGCACCTGCTCTGCTAGCTTCCTTTGCAGCTATGGCACCAACAAGTGTGCAATCGGAGAAACCTGCCCCAGACTTTGACTCAGGAGTTAGTAACACAAGAATGGGAGACAAAAAAAACTCACTTTCTTTGGCTAGCAGTAGAAATGAATCATCCTGAAAAAAATAAAATTCCACTCCTTCTAAACAGTTTCTCTTCCTCCCTAACCCAACTGCATTGTGCATCTGGATGCAGGAAAATCCTTAGCCTGGGCAAATGTTCGTGTGTGGTATATTCAAACAAATACAAGGGAACAGCTAATGGGAGCTAGATCAGCTGCAATTATGCACATGGGGAAAGCGAACAAAGGAATAACAGGAAATAGAAACAATACCAGACACAATAAGCCTAAAAGTAATAATTATATTCTTATTTCCCACCAGCTGGTTTGGAAATCTCAAAGTGTTGAAACTTCTATTTTCTACTTTTCCAAGTAAGATGCCCCCCATATGGGGAAATACCCTGGTCACTTCCCATTTCTGTAGAGGCTCCACTAGAGAGCAAATCATTGGTAAGATTCCTCAATGAATGAGATACAAAACTTATCTTTTCCCAGCATGCAGTCCTAGATCCTCTTTGAAGGTCAGCCTACATTTTTGTTCATGAGAAAGGCCTAGGTGCCTTTAGGGACATCTGTTCTGACCAAAGGTCAGGGACATTCCATATGCTATATTGAGGATACAGCCCTGCTCTTCAACAAGCTAAAAGTCAATTAGCATTTAAGCAGCACTGAATCTACACCAATTTAAGAGTTAGGGGCTCTGCAAGATAAGCCTTGAGGCAGAGAAGGTAAAAGCAAATGTACAAATGTACTGTGTTCCAGCAGATGGAAGAGACAAAAACTAGGAAGATAAAACAAGAGGAAATGGAAGGGAGGGAGAGAGAGAGGGAAAGAGAGTGGAAGGGGGGATCAATAAAATAAACTAAAACAGAAGAGCTGTCAAAGAATATATGATGCATAGAAAATATATTCTGCCTATGGATTGATCATTCTCACTTGGAAGGTGGGATAAGATCTGCTTACCTATTATCCTGGAACCACAATATCTGAATCCTTGAATTCCTCCAAGAAACTAAACTTTTAGAAAACTCATCGGAGGCCAAGCTTGGTGACACACAGGTGTAATCCTAGCACTTTCAGAGGCTGAGGTAAGTGGATTGCTTAAGCTCAGGAGTTGGAGACCAACCTGAGCAAGAGTGAGACCCCATTTCTACTAAAAATAGAAAACCTAACCGGGAGTGTGGAGGGTACCTATAGTCGCAGGTACTCAGGAGGCTGAGGCAAGAGGATTGCTTGAGCCCAAGAGTTTAAGAGTGATGTGAGCTGTGATGACACCACAGCCCACAATCCAGGGTGACTGAGTGAGACACTGTCTCAAACAAAAAGAAAACTCACTGGAGTCTTCTATTGGTTTTCAAAACACTGACAAATATCTCTGAAACCTGACAGAATACCCCAAGACTTAACTACTGGCAATCCAGAGGAATTTGAAAGAGATATTTCACTTTTAGGATAACCTAAGGGACATGTTTTGTGCCATGATTCAAATACATTTTGTGGCATGATTCAAGACACTCAAGTTTTTCTACTCATCACCTAAAATCTCAAAGAATATTTGAAGAGAATCCCAAATGATTATGCACTTCAGATGCCTTGTCAAGTATGAAGCTGTAGATGCCCGTCCTTTTTCATGATCAGAATGATAGGTATAGAATTCAACTTTCTTTTAGGAAGTCATCTCTCCAATAGAACAAGTCCACGCCTGCACCATGGCTTCAAAGATGCACATGTGACCACAACTACACAGGCTGCATATGCATTCCCCTGGCCATACTGTTTAATTGATTAACACCTTAGCACATGACCCAGGACCAGTTCTTGGCATAGGATTTTGCTAAAACAAAAAACCTAGGGTTCCTTCAGTTTGTAGAATATGAAGCTTCCAGTGGCCTCTACATTGGAAAACTTGCCCCAGAAGGAAATCAACTAAAAGAAAGAAAAGTCAAGATCTAGAGGTATGAAAACTCTCCCTAAGACACTGAGCATCTGGGTTCAGCCATGCCTGAGGCCAACTACCCTCTGGATTTTTCAGTGATATGAAATAAAGTCCCATTTCTCTCTAAGTCAGTTTTTGTTGAGTATTCTTCATTTGCACTAACAAGAGCCAAGACAATACATTCTTTGCATGGGGTTTTCTTATTTCCCATCACACAGAACCAGCCTGATCACATCCACAACCAATCCTCTACCTAACTTTTCCTTATAGCCAAGATAAATATAAATTGTTCTTTCATAGAAAACGTTTTAATATCTCCATCTCCAAAGCCCTTCAAAAAGGCAGTGAGGGAGCTGAGCCCAATCTCCCTCTTCTATTGCAAGACCCCATTGCAGTGGTCCTAAAAAAAAAAAAAAAAAAAAAAAATGGCAGCTAGCCTCTGTGATACTGGCCATCACCATCAAAATGTCTTAAAGTGCTCTATCATATCAGCTCACTTGTTGGCTACCAGGATTTCAAGGACAGACAGGTCACATACTAATACCAGCTCATCTACCACACACAATTTACCAGAGCCAAATAAATGTCAAACTTCCTGAGCTCTGTTCTTCCCACTCCCAACCCCTCTAACATTGAATATAGATTCCTGGAAAATGTGAATATAGATTCCTGGAAAATGTTCCCATATTTCAAATTAAGTGAAGAATATTAGATTAAATATAGAAGAGCCTCAAATCACAAATTACACTCATTGGATGAAACATAACTCTGTAACACGTTAAAGATTTCCTTTTCTCCCAAATGAACTGAGAAGTTACAATCATTACATACTCATAATTCTCTAGGTTGGATTCTTGGGTTGTTTTTGAGTGACAGCTGGTTATAATTTTTTACACAAGTTTCTCCTAACAGTGAAAATACTGTTATATCCCACAAGAATTGCAGAGCTAATAAATCACTCCAACATAACAAGTACTCACTGTGAAAATAATGTTCTCGACCGAACAATGAACTTGAACACATATTCCAAAGCTTTCAGAGTCCTTAGGATAGGCTCACATTGCTCCCCCCTGCTGGAGGTATCCAAGTAAGTCTTCAGCACTGTCATCAATTTCCTAAAGAAAAGATAATATTTTCAAAACACATCTCTTTCATTTTTGCCCACAGCATGGTATTTAGTTTGCTCAGTAAATTATACAGCATTCAATCAAAAGTTAAAGGTGGTGGTAGAGTCAAGCTCTCACTCACTCATTTATAAGCATAAAAATAACTCTGCTTAAAAATATATATATTTATTACAGGGAATACATAAGTATTTCCTATCCACAAAATAAGCCAGCAAAGGAAAAATTAGTGAGCAAAGATAAAAACTTTCAACTAGGAAAACTAGTCACAATCAGGGTACAAGTGAGAATAATAACTGATGCCGGTAATGCCTTTTTCAGCTTTTGCTTTCTATAGAAAATGTTCTTGTAATATCATGGAACTTCCCTGCTTAGAAACTTTCTATGTTTTTTTCTTTATCAGCAGGGTAGATGTTAAACTTCTTGGCCTGCCATTCAAGGTCCCTTCCCACGCTTGCCCCCACCAAACCTTCAGCATCATCTCTCATCTCTAACCCTTAGTTCCCAATCTACACTGAGCTACTTGGCATAAGCACATTTTTCTCTACAGCCCTTAGGTTCTGGTGTCCATCACAAGTACAAGTAACTGGTCAATCAAAGATAGTTGACTGGCTGAATGAATGAGTGAGGACTTCCTCAAACCACCCCCACTATCAAATTCATCCCAACCTATGAGTCTTTTATCATTTTATTGATATCCAAATAACCTAGGCATGAGTTGGATTTGTCAGAAAAGGGAGAATTCATGCAGATTAATGACAAAGGAAATAACTCAAGTTCCTGTGCCCTAGGCATCCTGGCAGGGCACGTAGAAAGCAGACAAGAAATCCCAGTGTGCACAGTTACCTACTTGTAAGCCAAGGTAGCACTGAAATGCTGTTGAATGTAAGCCTCCAGAACGGTGTTGAAATGTTGAAATTTTCGGTCTGCAATGAGTCCTATGATGTAGATCTGAGGAAGATGCAAGAATCAGTATATTCAGGGCAAATCCAGGGCACAAAGTCATATTCATCTGGCATAATTCAACCTCTGTCAAATTCTCTTACCCAGGAGTTAGCGCACGAATACAGAGTTAGTCCTTTTCATTAAGGTAGTGCCTCCCCAAAAAGCAGTTCATAAAATATATTGCATGATGTTATAGAGGATTTCATGGCCAAATAACAGGTTATCATCATTAGACTCCCTTCTTTACTGCAGAACTTTCAGAGTCTTTACTATACCTATGTGCATTGAGAATATCTAAAAGGGGCATGCCATGTTCAGTACTTCCTGGAATTAATTAATCAAAGGATCTTTTTGTCATAAAATGTCTTTCCTGTAGGGCTAGCACTCTAGGAGATCCTCCTGGGAAGCACTCGATGAAACCACACTTATCTCCAAGTTTAAAAATGCAAATGCCCATCACACTGGGAGTCAACACATAAAGACTTTATTGGACACTGATATTCTAATGCAGATGTTTCTTATGTTTATACTGACATGACACTACAAAAATGTGACAACCAGAGGAGAAAGAGACCACGTGGTAAAACTGAGGGAACAAAGATCTGGATGGTCTACCACCATGAAAGGCTCTGGGCGGACAGGAGGAGTGCAATGACTCTGGTGAGTTGGAGCACATGAGGAAGTGGATAAAAAGAGGAAGGAAACATTTTAGGTGCTTTACAACCTAGCCATAGACTAGCCCCCAGCATTCATGGAAAGCCTAAGTGACCACTTGCAGTATCTAGCCTCATATACCTTCAACCAGAGTAGATCTAACATCAGCACTGAAATTCTCCTTCTACCCATGCTTTCAAAAGAACTAGAAACATGCAAAAGAAAATAGCATCTCATTCATTGGTCTGGTTGCCAAACGTTACAACACCTCCAAAGAATTCATGAAAAGGGCCACACAGGCCATGGGTTCTCGGTACTATCATAGTAAGCCACCCGTTCATGCCTAATGTCACTAAACACCTGTCCCCTCTCCCTTACCAAAGCATCGAAGACAAGGATGTCATACTCATTACTTTGAGAATGCTCCATCATGATGTTGAAGAGTGCATCCAGAGTATCCTGGAGAAACTGGACAAAATAATGAAGGTTGCATTAAAGAAAGAGTGTAGGTGACCCAGAAATTCTACTCCTGAGGGTCTATCCCAGAAAATGAGAGCATATCTACCACATGCCATGTTCAAAAGGTCCAGAGCAGGGCTATTCACAAGATCTAGAACTTGGAGCATCAGCTTGTCCATCAACAGCAGAATGGATGCATGTATGTGTGGTGGCATTGTCACACTAAAGAATACTGACAGCTAATGTAAAAAAGCAGACTACCGCCACACACAGCAACGAGGATGACTTTCACAAGCACTGTACTGAGTGAAAGACATCAGACACAAAAATGTACATTCCTTATTACTCTATTCTTATGGAATTCAAGAGCAGGCAAAAACCCATCTATGATAATGGTAGTCAAGATAATCATTATGTAAAGTGGGTTACTGAGAAGGAACCTACTGAAATGCTAAAAATGCTCTGTATCTTGATCTAAAGGTGGATGGTGACTATATAGGTGAGTATGTATGTAAAAATTCATTAAGTTGTACTCTTCACATAACTTCCCTCGATATACATATTTCATCATATATATATAGTACTTTAATAACAAACTTTCTTTAAAAAGAAAAAAGAATGCAAAAGGGAGACAGTGGAAGAACCCCTGCCCCATGACAAGTTATCCGAAGACTACAGAGCTTATGAAAGGAGTGTCTGGGGAAATTACTCTGCTACTGCTGAACCAAGCAGGTGGGTCAATAGTGTACATTTAAAGCATCTGGAAATTGTACCATTGCTTCTCCAGGTATGGGCAATTAAATAAAACTTGATTCTCCTCCCTCCTAAGGGATGGGTCAATATTTCCTATAATCCCTCAAAACATAGAACTAAGATAAAAACATGTTTAATCTCAGAGTTTCTAGCTGTACCAAGTTTCTGATGGAAACAAGATCACCAAGACCACTAGGAAACACTCGTCCCAATTCATTGTGCTGGAAAGAAGGGTTGCTTTAATGAGACCTGCACTTCAGACACTTTATCTTCTCCACTATCATCGGGATGCTATAATACATCTGACATTTGCATTGTTTTCTGCTTGTTTCATTCAAAATGATGTGTTTACCTTTCTCGTCTTTAATACACATGTTCTCCACACAGCAGAAACCAAGAATACTTTTTTCCTAACAATGACGTGTGAGTAGTACAAAGAGTATACATAGTACATCCTACTATGTATAGTGACATATAACAACAAAAGTAACTAATAGTTATTATTTATTAAACTTTTTATGTTTCATAAGCTTTAGTTTAATTATTGTATACTATGTATAAGAGATTTCTGGGTAATTTTGAAATATTACCACCTCAAATGCTCATGACAACCTTGAGATCTATGTCACATTCATCAAATTATCATGTAAGTTGCCAAGTGGGGGAGCAGAAATATACTCCCAAGCTGATTTAATTGTAGAGACTGAGCAAAACCATAGTTGTCTGCCACTCAACATTCAACATTTTTTTTTTTTTTTTGAGACAGAGTCTCACTTCGTCACACTTGGTAGAGTGCCATGGTGTCATAGCTGACAGCAACCTCAAACTCTTGGGCTCTAGTGATCCTCTTGCCTCAGCCTCCCAAGTACCTGTGACTGTAGGTGCCTACCACAGCACCTGGCTATTTTTATAGATGTGGTCTCACTCTTGCTCAAACTGGTCTTGAACTCAAGAGCTTAGGCAATCCACCCACCTCAGCCTCCCAGAGTGCTAGGATTACAGGTGTGAGCCACCACACCCATCTCAATATTCAGTTTCATTGAATAAAGACATCCCTCTGGATTTCCCAATAGAAGATTCCTCATGGCAACTTGGGACAGTGTGCCCATTGTCAGAGAAAAAGTTGCTCCATCTCCTTCAAAGCTTCATTTCTTCCCTGAAGCCATCCATGATTGAAGTTTCTCTCACTGATGAATGAAGACAAACGAAATGAAGTCCCACTGACCTTCACCACTTCCTCTCCATCCACAATCTTCAGCTTTTCTAAATTATCCTGTAGCAGTTGAGGTTTCATACGCCATTTCAGCAAACCCAGCAGGCCCACTAAAATAGAGTCCAAACATGCAGAATTACTGACACTGACCCAAACTGTTCACATCAGGACATCCCTGGGCATGTACACACACACGTGCACACACGCACACACCCCAGACACAACTCTTCATGATTCCATTACCGTTCTGGGTGAGCTTTGTGGAGCACACCAGAGTGGATATGGAGAACACATCCCGGGAGCTGACAGAGAGTCCCCCAACACTGCTGGAGCTCCGGCTCAAGGTGGCCCCTTTGTTTTCTACATGGTGCCGATAAGAAGGAAGAGTCAGGTAAGCGCTGGCATCCTCCATCTTCTTGCTGTCTCCCTGGAAACAACACTTTGGTTATTGCCCCAAGCCAAGGCTATATTCCCAATGCTATGCAGAGCTTGCAGTAGCCAAATTACATACTGAAGTAAAGAGCACCATAGATAATAAGGAAAATTATCAAAGAAGCAATAGACATCAGCTGGTGAGGCAAGGCTGTTTTTGCACAAAATAGGCAAGAATCCAAAGTTACATTAATGAAAATTGATTAACTAGTTGAAGGCTCTGTGAACTTCATTAATGGCCAAAAAAGGGAACTGAAGAATGCTAGACAGGCCATTTTAAGTTGCCCTAATTATTTTTAAGGTTATGTATAACATGTACCTACCAGCAAGATAAGGAGTTGAGCTTATAGAAGAAGCTAATGGCAAAGGCACTAAGTAAGAATATCCTGGGATCTAGATCCTGCTCTACCATTAACAAGTCCATGTCATCTTGAATATGTTCCTTAGCTTCAGTTTAATGTGTAAATTGAGGAAAATCATAACTCCTACTTCCTAGAATACTAGAGCAAACTATATAGCATAATGCATATAGCGTGTCATAGAGTAGAGTGATAGGCACACAAGTGCATTGGCATGCTGGAATGAATGATTAGAGTTAGGCACTACAGGAGATAACATGTATCTTACTCTGCACTAGGAGGTGAACCAAGTGCTTTATATGCCTTAGTTGATTTCATTTAAGTCTCACATCATATGAAACAGATATTGTTATCATCCTCAGTTGATGAAACTTAAGCTTAATGGGGGTGAGTAAACACAAAATTGACTGCAACTGGGCCTCTGTCCCTAAGGACTGCACAGTCTTTTGTGAAAAAATGACTTTCAAGCGAAGAACTTCCCTAAAGTCTGATAAAAGAGAAAACAGAAGTTTCACAGACAATAACAGGTTTTCCCGCAAAATCAGATTCAGAGAAGAGTACTGTGTGATAAGGCCATGAAGAGGCTGTTTGCCATGCACACATAGGCAAAAAGGGTAATTTCATCCTACAAGGTTAAGAAAGCCAAGGGCAAGTGCTTGATCTCTGCGCTGGCCACTTAACTATGCTCTATTTCATAGCCACACATTTTGCATCTAGCCCAGCCTGGGGCTAGTAGATGAATTCTGCTATCATAACAGAGCATGCAGGAGGAAGCACACAAGTAAGATCAGGTGAATACTTCTCCACTACTCAAAAATAGTCCAAATCTCATGATATAAAAATAGCAGATATATGTACTCTTTTTACAGTTTACATGGTCGGTCCTTTGACATGAGTCATCTTATTAGGGTGTCATAAATATTGCTAGACCATTTCAAAAAAGGAAACTGAGACTCAGAAAGATATGTGAGATGATTCCATATTCAGTCAGCAGCAGGATTAGGACTCCAAATTCTAATATTTTTCCATTAGCTACAGTGAAGTACCTTTCGAATGTTCGTTGTAGATCTTCTACATATTTCATTGTGGTCCTTATAGAGTCAAGAGCCCATTTCTGTATATAACAATAACTTTTTCCATTTACAGAGTTCTCCTATGTACCCCAAAGTGCCTTGTTTGTATGCACTGTCTCACATAATCCTCACAATTATGCATAGAACACAGATAAAGAAACAGAGGCCCATAGAAAACAAGCTTTTATAAAAGGCTACACAGCCAGTTAACCAGGGTATGTATGTGATTCAGGGGTCCCTGTTGTTGACCATTAATTCTAATACGACCTACCCCCTTGCTTCCTATATCCTCATCAGGGCAGAGTTTATACTAACTCATGGTACCTTGAGGACAACCAAGTCATGGCATCCATCTTGCAGAGTAGTCCCATCTTCTTTCATCAGTTTCACATAGGACATGGCAAAGTTCTTTTCTCCTTTATCTTTAGCTAGAAATAGCATTGTGAGGTCAGGAAAGACAATGTTACATGGGCCACCCAGCTATTCCATTCTTCCCCCCTTAGGGGAGCTGCAGAAACCGCATTTGGTTGGGTACTCACATTCCAGAGATGACCGGTGTCGAAACATAAATCGCAGATGGATCTTCTGCATGTCTTCAATGGGGACAGCCACCTCAGCAGGCAGAAACCAGAGCTCAGGGGACAATGAGTTAAAGGGCCCTCCCTACCCCACCCCACCCAACTCCCAACGGCAGCCTGACCATTTAACTGAGAGAGCTGCCTGCTGATTTACTACACATCCAACGAGCCTGATGAACTGTAAACAAATTACATAAGAACTAGCTATGAAGAGAAAATAAAGTACCAAATGTAATCCATTTGGCAAATTGCATTCCCAGCCAATGAAAAGAGGTTCGTAAATTATAGTGAGGAAAAATGAATCTCCCCAAATTGATATAAAAGTCACATAACTTTAGCACAGGATTTGATGCACTGCAAACTGCACAATGCACATTTTCCTTACACACTCCAGCTCCGGCGATTACAGCAGGGCTTAGCAAATTAACAATGGTAGTTAGGGGGGTTGCTTAAAGACTCTTAATAAAAATGCTTTAATCCAATAATGTTCGGAAAAACCCTTAGGGCTCATCCCACCCTTGGCTGGATACTTGTCCAGATGCTTTTGCTTCTAAGGACACTGCGCTTAAGACAATCACCCACTGGTCACCCCAACATCACTGTCCAGCAAGTGGCCTGCTGGCACCCTGACTGAGGTGTTTTCAGCCTGGCTCTGCACAGCCCACCTCCCAAAGTCAGATGGCTGCTCTGCAGTGTTCGACTCAGGCCAATGCAGAGACCTTAGCTACCTGAGCAAAAGACACTTTGATTTTAAAAAAGGAATAAGTTTGTGCTGTACAGATGATCATTTAAAGCCAAAATGGATGTATGCTTTGGGGCACTTTCTGTTGGAGAAAATGAAATACGAGCCTCAGAAGGCCCACCATCCTGTCTGTGTTTCAGATAGAGCAAAAGAACTGAGGGCCTCATGGGTAACTGCCATCCAATCCAGCCCTTCACCGTGAACTGAATGCTTGCTTGAAACAATCGTGAGAGGCACTAGCTAGGCAGATATGAGGCAGAGTCCTCAGCCTCAAAGAGTTCACAGCCCACAGAGGGTGACATGTAACAACTCTGTGACAAGGGCTAGCAAAGAGATAAAATGGAGTGCCAGAGAACACAGAAAAGGGAAACCAAACCCAGACCAATAACTTTTTGACCCCAAAGTTGGACAAGTCATCGATTTGAAGACAGGTAGTAGTGGGAGATACACAGAAGACAACAGTGATATGTATGTCAAGTCAGGAACGATTGGGTTTGGATGCTCTTACTGAAAAGGAAGTCATATGTATGTTGTGAGTTCAGAATCAGAGCACAGGGTGAGTAAAAAATTAAATAAATAAAAATAACATCACAGTACAAGGCAGAGATACTTAAAGCTATGATCAAGATATCACCTAACTCCAGTAAGAATGGCCCACATCACAAAATCTCCAAGCTCCATGGATATGGAGAGAGGGGAACACTTTTACACTGCTGGTGGGACTGCAAACTAATACAATTTGTTTTCAAGGAGTATGGAGAATCCTCAAGGAATTCAAACTAGATCTCCCATTTGATCCTACAATCCTATTACTGGGCATCCAACCAGAAGAAAAAAAAATCGTTTTATCACAAGAACATTTGCACTCTGAGACTGTTTATCACAGCTCAATTTACAATCGCCAAACTGTGGAAACAACCTAAATGCCCTCCAACCCAGGAATGGATTAACAAGCTATGGTATAGGTATACCTCGGAATACTATTCAGCCACTAAGAAAGATGGAGACTTTACATGTTTTGTATTAACTTGGATGGAGTTGAAACACACTCTCCTTAGTAAAGCATCACAAGAATGGAGAAGCAAGAATCCGATGTACTCAGTTCTGATCTGAGGACAATTGATGACTTAGTACCTGGTGGGGGTGGGCGGAACAGGGGAGCGGAGAGAGGGAAGGAGGGAGGGGAGTGGAAGGTCACGGCATGTGACACATCTCTTGGAGGTGGGACACAATTATAAGAGGGACCTTTACTTAACAAGTGCAATCAGTGTAACCTGGTTTTCTGTACCCTCAATAAATCCTCAACAATAAAAATAAATAAATAAAAATAAAATAAAACAGCTTCATTGTTCATTGAACTAATTCCAAATTCTTATTCCAATGCAGGTTATTCCTTTCTGCTTAGTGTGATGATCTGATAGTGGGAATGCTTGTGGTTAATTCTACTTCCGTCTAGTAATCATCCCAGAATGGCATCTTTTAGGCACTACATGGCTCATATTTGTTTGAAAGGTCCATCGTTCCTCTGTGCCGAGTAGAACAGCACAGTCTAATGGGCTAGGCAGTATCCACAAGAGGACTGTCTGACAATCCCCTGCTGCTTAGGGCCTGGACGAGTGAAGGGTGATCAAGAGAATCAGTGCACACCCGCTAGGTTCCTGTCTCTGCTGCTGGACGGGCTACTAGACACAGGCTAGGGTGCTGTTTCAGATCCAGGGAGGTGCCTCTGAGGACCCCATGCCCTTACGGATGGTGACTTCTGCTGTAACCCAGAGCCATATAAGTTCTCTCCATCATGATTGGCCCCAGAATTGAGTTGGACATTTCATAAAGAAAAATGTAATTTATTCTTCTGTGCTGTTCACAATCATACTAATCCATCAAGCCTCCTGCCTGCTTAGACTAAAACAAGGAATTTCTTCTGTTAATTTTATTATTTTATTTTGTTATTTTTCTTTTTAGAGACAGAATCTCACCCTGATACCCAGGCTAGAGTGCAATGACCTCCTGCCTTAGCCTCCAGAGTAGCTGGTTGCAGGCGCCACCACGTCTGGCTAGGTTTTTTTGTTTGTTTGGGGGATTTTTGAGACAGAGTCTTACTCTGTTGCCAAGGCTAGAATGCTGTAGCATCATAGCTCACAGCAACCTCAAACTCCAGGGCTTCAGCAATCCTCCTGCATCAGCCTCCAGAATAGCAGGAACTACAGGTATGCACCAGCACGCCCATGTAGTTCTTCCATTTTTAGTAGAGATGGGATCTTACTCTTTTCCAGGCTGGTCTCAAACTCCTGAACTCAAGTAATCCTCCTACCCACTGTGGTCTCACAGAGTGGCAGGATTACAGTCGTGAGCCACCACCACCAGCCATGCTATTTTTTTTTAATTGAAAACAATTTTTTTTTTTTAGAGATGGAGTCTCACTACATTGCCCAGTCTAGTCTCATACTCAAGCAATCCTTCTGCTCCAGCCTCCCACAGTGCTGGGATTCCAGGCATGAGCCACCATGCCAAGCCAAAACAAAGAATTTCTAAAATGTGTTCAACTGAATACTAGCCCTGATATGTGACACTAGGAATGAAGGAACTATCCCATAGTCCATGAGTCAGGGAGGGCTCCACACTCTTATTTCCTTTTGCAGATCAGCAGAGCACATTTATATTGCAAAGCCTCTTGAGAAAATGAAACAAAGAAGTGTTTGACTTCTACATTTGTTCTCAAATTTCTCAACGTTTTTCACATTTATCTGACCAGGGAACATCATTTTAATATTAATACAACACTACTTAATATCCCACAGCACATTTTAGGGGTAGAATAGCTATCTATATGAGAAGGATCTTGAGGGAGACTGACTCACGTATTTGGAGCTACCACATCCTTCCCACTGCACGCAGAGGCGCAAGGCTGCCTACCACCATGAATTGCACTGCAGAAGGGTGAGTAAAAAACAGGCAAGGTTCAAGTGTTGGAGGAGCATTTGGAAGGAGGGAAAAAACTGAGAAAACTGCCAAGTATGCCTGCTCATGAGTTGTATTGAATGAGTGCACGCTTTCTTCCAAGGGCCCTTCTGACTGCCTCACATGTGTTAAATACTTTCATCTCCATTGCTCCCATTTTATAAATGAGGACACCAGAGCACAGAGCAGTTGAAAGACTTGCCCAAAGTCAGACTGGAGCAAGCATTAGAGCTGGAATATGAACCCAGACCTTCTGGATTCAGGGTCCATGCTCACAACTACCTTGCCCCACTGTTCCTATAAAAAGGAGAAGAATGCTAACTGGTGCAGTCAGTGTCCTGTTCTCACCGGGAGTGGCGGAAAGCACAGACCCTGCTCAGGTTCAAATCCCAGCTCTGACATTTACTAGCAGTGTGATCGTGGGCAAACTACTCACCAGTTCTGTGTCAGTTTCATCTATAAAATGAGGGAAAAATTATTACAGACCTCACATGGCTATTGTAAGCAATAATGAATTATTTAAGTAAAGCACTTCAAACAGTGACTGGTTTAATGTAAGAACTAGACACCCTATACACATGCACGTTTGCTGCTATTAGTCTATTAATTATTGTTATCATTACCTTGACTGTTTCCATCCAGCGTGGCTGTTTGACTTGATAGTACACAACAGAGCGATACTCATTCATGGGCTTGTCCCCAGCTCCCACGCAAATTGCATTCTGAACCAAGAAAAACAAAGAGACAGACGATAATATAAAATTGCCATTTCCTGTACTTAAGCAATTTGTTTTCCAAGGCCATGGCCAGCCTTAGGGCCTAGGATGACTCTGCCTTCCCTAATCCTGCTGCCAGGTTACCGTCATGGCCCTTCTACATTACAGATTTATACACAGGCGCCCTCAGCCCCGGGAGTGACAGCTGCTTAACTATAGAAATTCTATTACTTCCATCCTGGAAAGCGCTGGAGCGCACCAGGCGTTGACGTGGCTGCTTTATTGTAAGTGTAACCAGCCTTAGAGTTACTGCATGCTGCCAGTCTGATTAATCCTATTTGTTTCCTAAATCTGGATGTGCACAAAGTTTATCAATAGGCTCAGATCAGTCAAGCGGCAAGCCCTCTGATGGATTTCTGATGCCAACAGGGCAGGGTGAGGGAGGACGAGCTGGGTGGGGAGCTGGAGGAGAGAGGCTCTGTCCAGCTCACAGGGAAGGAGCCTCTTCTGGGTACCAGGTCTGTGCTAAGCATTGGGGTACAGGAATGAGTCAGATATTGAACCTGAGACCAGCTCACAATTTGGTGGAGGGAAGATCAGGAAACAAGTCACCATAGCAATGCAACATGGTGACAGACACACGCACACATTACTGCAGGGCGCAGAGGAGGTATGCTTAGGTGCAGCTGAAGATTAGGGAAGTTTCGTGGAGATGACAACTGAGCACCTTGAAGAAAGATGCCGAATTGGCATTGAGCAGAAACGTGGGAAGGACATTCTATGTAGAAAGTGAGCACAGAGGCACAGAACACACCTACCTACATAGGATACATATTCTTTGCCATAAAAATCTCCTGCAGAGTTTCAGAAAGGAGGTGACTAAGTAACAAGGGATTATCTTCTAGATGTGACAGCCCCTAATTCTCTCAGTGTTCATTCCCGCTGTCTGGACTCAGAATAAGATTCAAGCTAAGATCACCCAGAAGGGACATGAATATAGGCCGACAGATTTTTAACCTCAAATTGCCAGACTTCTAGGAAAAACAGAGTTCATTTGGAAGCCCCAGACCCTGAAATGGCAAAACCATATACCTCTGGGCGTGTTTATGGTGAACAAGTTTTTGCCTCTTGCCAGATTCCATCTGCTTCTCCAAAGGATCCCTGATGCCCACCAAAGCAGGCCACATGGAGGCTCACCCCCCGTGACCCTGCTGAACTGTGGGAAGGAGGACCCTACTCTTCCCTGGAAGGCTTCCTCACTGCTTCTCTAGGCAAAGAATGAGCTCAATTTCAGAATTGACTAATGGCACTGGTGGCCAAATGGAATCCATTTGAAAGGAACATATAGAGTCCTTTCAGAGCTTGTCTCTAAAAAAAATACAAGGATAATCAGTATACTGGAAATGAATGAAGACACGTGACTCCATGGGATGAAACCCTTCAGAACTTCTTGAGTCACTGAACTAAAAACGTGCTTCATGTGCAGCATCAAGCTAAGCCCTTTACACACAGGTCATTCAATCCTCACAGCCACCTCTGATGATATATTGTCATTATCCCCATTGCACAACTGAGTGAACTGAGGCCCAGAGAGGTTAAGTCACTTTCCAAAAAAGTGGCAGAGCTGAGACTCCCTCCCAGACTGTCTAACTCCTTGTCCAGCGTTCCATCTATAATAACCTGGGTGTCTACCAGCCTGCAAAGATTCCTACCCGGTGACATTTATGAGGTTAGAGTTTCTGTAGCTCCAGTGAATCCCATGTAGGTTACAAGCTCAGAAAACACACACATATCTCTGATGAAAGTAAAATTGCTACATATCAGGCAACTGAATCTCACAAAACTATCCCGATGATGAAAATGTTTGATTTCCAAAGACTAGAGAAAAAAGTCTCAGTATATTCTGAGAAAGACCAAAGATTACCCTCACCTTCAGCACTTCAGAGAGAAAACCTCAGACTGCAAATGTGTAGAGGGAGCATCATGACCAGGAACTAAGCCCAGTTTTAGGGAAAATAAACCTTTGTATATATCTCAGTAAGACTGTTCAATAACTTTCAACAGGGCCATCCCCACGGCCCCTGATTAACAGTGAGGGCCTCTAGTTAGTGTGGGAGGTTTCAGGTCAGCGGGAGAAATCTGAGCAGAAATCAAGAAGCCTGGGGGCTTTACTGCTGACTTGACCTTGGAAGAGACATCTTGGCAGGAAGAAAAATCAGCCTCCTGACACACAGCCTGTTCACTTTGTAGGAATCAAGGGGGAATGGATGACACCACAGATGTGAATGCACTTTGAGAAACAAAGTCTTCTCCTCTGACAAGGCCACCTCACAGGAAGATGTCAGTTAGTATCTGTAAGGAGGGTACAGGCCTGGAGTCAAGGTACCTTTCTAGTAACAATGGCTAGTTGTAATGAACACCTGATCAGATGATTACCTCCTCTGAGATTCACAAGGTAAAGAATATGCCTTGTGAATATTCCATCCCATTCCATTGCTGGTCCGATTTTCAGGCAGAGACTCTCTGGCTCAGAGAGGTTATGTAACTGCTCAAAGGCATTTGCTGACCCAAGCTGAACTGGGCTTTAAGCCTGCCTGCCTGGCACTACAGGTCATGGTCTTACCTTCTACCCCTCAGTGCCTGGCCGCTGCCTCTACCACCACATGCTGCCTTGTGTCAGAGGAGCAGAAGCTTCTGGACCCAGTGTCTCAGCTTCCAGCTGCCTTGCCTGTGTGACTCCCTCAGTTTCCTCGCAGGGTTACTGGACACCCTGCACTTGGCCTTCTTTCTCTGAACGTCACTCCCCTTCCTATTACTGAGTATGACTGCATACCAATGCCTTACCCCTACTGTTTTGCTTAACTCAAAACCCCAGGAGAAGTGGCAATTATTCTTTCTCTTTTTTATAGATGAATAAACTTGCCCAAGAACATACAGCTAACAGGAGGGGAGGCAAGGATTCGGACCCTATCTGTCAGACTCCAGTACCCAGCCCATTAGCTTCCCTGCCAAGGTCCCTACTGAGCAAGGGGCCCAAAAGTGAGCCAAGGGCAGGCCCAACCTACTCTGCCCTCTGGTCCCGCTCTGCCAAAGGCAGCCTGCACCTGGAACAGCAGGTGAATGCAATATTCCTGAAGGGGCCCCATCCCGGGAGAACCTGCCAGTATCAAACAAAAGTGTTTGACGCTTAATTAGGAGTAATATTTATTTCTGCAAATAGAAAAGGAAAAGCCTCCCACAGGCTTCCTTAGCAATTTTCAATAGTCAGTCAACTGAACTCCCCCACAACTTCCCTAACAGAGGAAACTGCAAATTATCACCACGTCCGCAATTACCCTTCCCCCAGAGGACCTGCTCCTCTCCTCATCCTCCGTGAAGGCAGAAGCGTGCCCTGGCAGGGTGTGATTTGAAAGAGTGGCAAAAGGAAGTGAGAATGGTTCGGGCAGGAAATAAGATGCCTGCCTGCCTGTTACCTCTTCCTTTTAACGTGTCCTTCCACAACACAGAAGGCAAGGGTAACATTTTAAAAATGAAGCTGAGGTTAGAAAGTTCTCCAACAGGTAGGTGGATAAAAATAACTTCAAAGGGACGGGCTACATATTTGTGAAATGTCGTTTTTCCCTTCACATAAAAACCCTCTGCTCTCCCTTTGTGCTCCTGTGAGCAGAGTGATTCTCACTTATTTTATTTTTCAGACAAGTTTCAGACCCCACTAGAAGGAGAATGAATTAAATACTTTGAATTTGTTTAAACAAATATTAATTAATGGGTCTTGTCTTTACGAACAAAAGGGCAATTGTGGGGATTTCTTTAAATTTAAAAAGTAATGATGAATCTTCCCAGAATTTGTTAGAATTGGTTATTTATTAGCCTTGTTTTTAAAATGAGAAATAAGAGGGAGAATTTTTTTTTTTTTGCAGTTTTTGGCCAGGGTTGAACCCACCACCTCCGGCATAAGGGGCCGGTGCCCTACTCCTTTGAGCCACAGGCATTGCCTGGGAGAATTTTTTTAAATGTATTGCCATTACTGTGAAGTGTTTTAAGAGGGCTTAGAACCTGGAATCAAATGCCATCTCTGCCATACACTAACTTTACAACTTTGAGTGAATTATTTTACTTGATGAAGGTTTTTGTTTCCCCATCTATCAAAAGGAAGGTAACAGAAATGCGTCATACATCACACAGCCTGAGACACAGCAATTCCCCTGTACACATTAGTTATTCTTAGGTAAAGGGTAGCAATATCAGCCTGAGCTCCAGACCCCAAAGGTAGAACTGATGACTTACCAGTCTTCTCACCCCTTCTCTGATGAACTCATCCGCCCTACTTGGCTATCTGATCATTTACAGTGGCCTAAGAATATTTGCCCACACTAAAACTTCTGCTGAGAGCTGATTTTATTTTCAGCTAGGTACTCTGAAAGGAAGGCTTGGGAAGCAAACCCTCCCACACACACTGGACACAAATGCTGACAACCTTAAAGGAAATATAAGCAAATAAATGTAAACACACATGACAAATATTGGACAGGACATATGCTGTATAAATATAGCAATGTGCTTTGCATTCTTGAATACACTCTGCTAGTCCTCTGGAGACCAATTTACGAATAAGGCTTTCCACTAGAATTTCTGGCTGAGCGCTGGGGAGTTAGATTAAGTGTTAAGAATGTTTGCTTTGAGTACATCCTGAGCCTCCACACCAGCCGAAAGCACTATATTGATCCTTTTTCTTACCATGGATTTTGCCTAAATAAACCAGCTCAAGTTGCAAGAAAAACATTTTAACTGCAAAAAGTGAACCCATAAGCTTAGGCCAACCCCTCCCCCCAAAAAGCAATAACAAAAATAATTAATAAAAATTTTAAAAAGAAGAAGGGGCTCTGTGGCCATAGCACAGTGGTTATGACACCAGCCACATACACAGAGGGTGGTAGGTTTGAACCTCGCCTGGGCCAGCTAAACAACTACAACCAAAAAATAGCTTGGCGTTGTGGCAGGCGCCTGTAGTACCAGCTACTTGGGAGGCTGAGGCAAGAGAATCGCTTAAGTCCAAGAGTTTGAGGTTGCTGTGAGCTGTGACACCACGGCACTCTACCCAGGGTGACATAGTGAGGCTCTGTCTAAAGAAAACAAAGAAGAAGGAAGAGAAAGGGGTCATGAAAGCAAAGAAACAGACATCGAAAACTGCTTTGGTGTAAAGAATAACACGAGATCTTATTAAGGGACACTGTGTTAACCGCACTCAGAAGGTGAAGATCATCATCCACGCATCCTAAAGGCGCCTGGCATTTGGAAAGCAGAACCAGGGACAGGAAAAGCAAATCTTTATGAGCAGGGCCCGCTACCCCCAGAGGGGGGCCCTGTGGCCCGGAGCAGCAGCCGAGTCCCTTCCTTACGGGCAGCGTTTTGCCGTCCTCTGTGCACACACACATGATCACTTCCACATTCCTCTGCGTGGTCTTGTTGTACTTGTCGAAGTCACCTTGTAAGAGAGTAATGTAGATGTCGTTCCTGACATCCCCTGAGGCGGAGGGAGAGAGACAAGAGTTAGGTTTCCCACAGCAAGAGAGCCGCTGACGAACTAAAGGGAATGGAGAGTGGGAGGGCGTGCACCCCTCTCGATTGCTATTACTGACATTAAAATCAGAAGGGTTTGGAAAAAGCACTTTTACCTCATCAGGGAGGCTGGACAAATAGATAACAAGGGAATCAAGGAACACGAGGAAACCAATTGCAGTGAGGGAGTAGGATGGTAAAAATTGGCCATGTTTTTCTCTACATTAAAATCATTTAATTTTCATCCTCTAGTGACACCTTCTGGGAAGGCAAAGGAAAGCTCCAGTTGAATTGATCTTGCCCCACGAATAGCAACCAAACCTATACACTCACAGATCTTGTCTATGGAAGCAGAATACAGCGACTGTCCGGATGTCCGTGGACATGGGGTAGGGACAGGGCACAGAGGATCTTCAGGAAGGGGCGGGCAATGAGATCAGAAAATGCACAAGTAAGTAATGAAGTCCCAAGTAAAGCAGGTACAAATAAATCACAGGCCTCCAGGGGACCACCAGACAAGTGTAGAGAGAGGGGGTTAAGTCAACCAGAGCAGTCATGGACACAGGTTTAAGACAAGAAGGGAGGTTTCAAATGAGTGCTGTTATTGTCAAAAGACAAAATTACAACCCAAACGACTTGAAAGATGGTTTGTGATTCTAGAACACTTCATTCCGGAAAATAGAATAAGTGTTCCAATGAGCAGAAGCTGTTAGCTTTAGAGACAGAGAAGGGCTGAAGAAGGCAGAAGCAAAGAACAAAAAGTGAATTGGTCATCAAAGTTACTTCCCTTGTAACAGGAAAACAGAATAATAGAAAAATAACCGATTGGTTAACATTAGATTACTCCGGGTTATCTTTTGTTGTAAAGATCAATATGTACCAAGGAAACTTCGTTCTCATGTCCACTGAAGATTAAAACTGGCTTGTTTGGGAAACTGGCTATGATCTCTCTCTCCTGATTTCTCCCCAGGTGGGGTAGCAACATAGTCTGGGCGTGGTGGTGTCATGGGACGTGAGCATGGGTCACTCCATTCTGACTCTAAGCCTGGTCTGTTGGGGCCTAGTGCAGGAGCTTAGTCCACAACAGTGCCCTCCTATAACTTTTGTTTAACATTATATAATCTCACTCTTTCCGTTTTGTTTTATTACATACACATTCGGAAAATGTTAATAGTAGTGGTTACTTCTGGAAACAAGGATTTGAGGGAGCTTTTAACATTTCACGTTATACCTTTTCATACCATTTGAATACTTTACAATGAGCATGAATTCCTTTGGTAATAAAAAAAAAAATGGCTTAAAAATTTAAGAGAATGACAATATTCCCCCAAGAAGAGTGGAATCGTTCTGTGTGCAGTAAAATAGAAATGATGTCCATAATAAATTATTAAGTGATAAAGCAAGTTGCAGAACACTATATAAAGTACATCATTAAGTGAGGATATATGAAGTATATAAAATGTGATCCCATTAGTGAGGAAAAGTGCATGCGTGCATATTTATTTGGTTCTGTTTATTTTGTGAATGCACAGAACTTTTTGGATATGAAAACATCATTTTTAGTGGTTACTTCCAGCAAGAGAAACAGAGAAGCAATAAAAAGGAAGGCACTGACTCTTTAAAAAGAAAATAAATTAGATGAGCCTCATCACCCGGGGAAAGGTCAGCACAGTTTTACCCCACCTGGCATGATGATCTCTGGGAAACCCAGCTTCCTGGCCACCACGGTGGTCCTGTCCACCAGGTGTGGATAGTCCTTGCGGATCTGAATGATGTCACCCACCAGCATCTTCATAGTCACCCAGAGACCTAGAAGGGAGCACTCACCATGAAGACCCAACTTCTTCAAGGTGTCTCTCAGTCTGCCCTACCCAGACATCTCCCCTGTGTCTCTTTCCTGGAGGGGACTCCCGGAAGCAAAGCCATACAGCCACAGATGCTGTGACCCAGCCCAGGGGGTATAGTGATCTGAGTGACATGGCTCTGGGGTCTGAACCCATTGGTTACCTCTAGCAGTGTCAGCCTCTGACAAATTATCCCACCCCTCTAACCCCATCTTTTCTTAGGTAAGAATGACACCATCTAGCTGGCAGGACTGGGGTAAAGATGAAACAAGGTAACTTATTAAAGTGCCTGAGACATAGGAGATATTCAGGATGGGTTAACTCCCATCCTCCTTTAGGCACTAGGACATGGCTCCACTTTTCTTCAGGAGACGCTCTTTTGTTCCCTATGCATCACATGCTCTCATTCTCCCCAGTGTTCTGTGTGGAAGGAAAGCTCCGTTTCTCAAAGTTCAGGATTTTGATTTACTTGCTGGAGAGTCCAGGGCTCCTGGACCAGGACAGGCTCAGCCCACTGTTACTGTCAGCACTGTACCTTGCCCTCCGCTATCCCCCTTGGAGGCTGTGACTTTGCCCAGCAGGCTGTGTAGAAAGTCATTCTCAGCTGTGACCCTGGAAAGGAAAAGATATCATCAAATGTGTGCATGGTGCCTACAGGGGGTCCCCAACTTGTGTTTTGAGGAGCTCAAGGAGCTCCCCAGCCCTTCCATATGCCTTAGGTGAAAAGTGAGCCTGCCTGTGTCAGCTCAGAGAATATATGTACCAACAAGAAGTGCACTGCCCTTTTACCCAAAGCAATGTGGCTCTGAAATTTGGGGATACCACTGCCACAAGTACAGGACATATTTTTATTCCTGAGGAAGATGCTTTAAAAAGGAAGGATTCCCAAGCCTTCAACGTGAGTATCCGCTTAGCAAGGTGACAGACTTCAGTTGCTCCTGCTAAGTTCTAACCACGTGCCTTAACCAAGGTCACTGACCTCATTACCTGGACCGTCTCTGGGGTTATTAAGTATTGACACTGCCCTCAAACTGGGGGTCTTCTTTCTCCAAGAGTCCTTTTAGAGCAAGGAGAAGACATTCACCTTCATCACTACCCCTGTCCCAAGGCATGGATGTGTTCATCTGCCCACAAGAACCAGGCTAGGGTTCCCTGTCATGTGCTTCTGATACGTTGCTGCTTCACTACTTCATGGCACTGGCTGCACTTGTAATTAACGCGTTCATCTTTTGCTGAGCATGTTTAATCCCCTTCTAAACTAAGAGCTCCACGAAGACAGGACCAACCCGATCTCAATCGCCACTTTATCCCCCATGCCTAGCACAGTGCCCAGTCTCTGCTAAGCCTTCAGTGAAAGTCTGTTGACTAAATAACATCTGATGAACAAATGGGTAGAGAGCCTGGGCATCATTCTCAGCCTGCCTCTCCCTCACTCAGAGAACCAGTTCCCTTTGTGCTCAGGCTGCCCTGGATGAAAAAGGCTGCAGCTGAAGAGAATGGGAAAAAATGGGAAATCTCTTACGGGTGAAAAGGAATGAAGTGCTGCTTTTCTTCATCACTCTCTGCTTTTCCCTTGATGATGTCTGTTATATCCATAACTAGAAAGAGGAGAGAAATGAATTGGTTTGACAGCTCCTGTTCTCAGAAAGGATGACAATGGAATGAGATTATAGGGCAGGAAGAAGGGCCTGGGATGCCTGGGGGTCAGGAGAGCCTAAGAAGGTGAGCAAGCCAGCGCTGGGCGACACACAGCACCTGAACAAATGCCTCCGGCAGAGCAGGCCCGGGAAGCATCCAACAGCCGAAGGGTTTCACAGAGGCCAAACGGAAAACGTCAGAGCAATTAGGTGGATAGAACACACGTGTATTGAATGTCTACTGTGCCTACAAAGTCCAACTGCAAAGGCCGGGCTCAGTGGCTCACGCCTGGAATCCCAGCACCCGGGGAGGCCGAGGTGGGTGGATTGCCGGAGCTCAGTAGTTCGAGACCAGCCTGAGCAAGAGCGAGACCCCCCCTCTCTAAAAGTAGCTGGACATTGTGCTTACAGTCTCAGCTATTTGGGAAGCTGATGCAAGAGGATCACTTGAGCCCAAGAGTTTGAGGTTGCTGTGAGCTATGACGCAATGGCACTCTACCAAGGGAGACAAAGTGAGACTCTTTCAAAAAAAACTGCAGTTATTGGGTCTCTAGGATCTGAGAACCCAATGAAATATTCAACCTCTTTTCATAAACATCCTTATATGCACAGACACTATGTCACTGTAGAGTCCTTGAGCCCTGCAATTCAGAGGGATCCTCTGAAACTTCTTAACTCAGCCAATAAAGGTCCATAAAACCAAGGTAAAGAACTCCTGTCCTAGGGTAGGGATTATGGAAACGGGAAGCTGGAGAGAGAGCCGAGAAAAGCTACTCAAGTGGAGCCAAAAGCCTGGTAACATAAAATACTACCTCTAACACTTCAGGCACTGGCCAGGAAGCCTTTAAAATTGCTTCCGTGATAATCAACCACTGATTGCATCTAGCTAGAGAGGGCAGTCAGAGAGCAGAAAAGAGCAGGGATTGTTGGATTCTGACCAGTACCATTAGCCCTGAGTAACAGAGCCTCCGTGCCCGTGCTCTCAGCTGGTGATCTGGGTAGGGCCCTGTCCCTCTGGCTCCAGGGTTGTTCATATGACCTGGCCTGGGGGATAGAGAATCATATTCCCCTGCCTGGAGTTTATGTTTCTAAGATGAGCACAAGAGCTCCTGGGGCTTCTGCTAAAACTAAGGCAAAAGAGGTACATTCTTTCCACCAGGTTGCTAATTGGTAGGATGCAAGCTTGGAACAACTGCCTGGTATTCTGCCAACTGACTGGATGGTCGTCTTCATAATAAGCCAGCATACTGACATAGTAGCTGAGCAAGAAGGAGACAAGTTTATTTGAGTTCCTGGATCCAGCTATGCCTGAAACAGTATATCCCTAAACTTTTCAGTTACACCAATAGAGAGTATCTCTTTTTTTTTTTTTTTTTTTTTTCCGCTTGTGCCAGTTTACATTAGATTTCACCTGACACCAAGAGACAGGGCAGACTACAGCTGAGGACAAAGGCACACTTTGAAAGAATGTTGGAGGACCCTCACTGCCTCAACAGGAATGTTGTAATGTCTGGGGTGTCCTGCAAATAGAATCAGGGCATCTGAGAGCAGGAGCTGATTTCATAGGTTAACCAGGTCCAAGGTACAGATTCCTCCCCTCATTTGGTATATAATGAAACTAAGGCCCTGGGGGACATGCTCACCCAAGATCATCTGGCTGGCCAGCCATCAACACTGTCAGCTCAGTTTAATGTCTTCCACTCTACCACTTTGCTAGAAGGGCCCAGGGAGTAGATGGAGAGCCACCCGGGCTGGGACTGCAGAAGGCTGGGGCATCCCGGAGTAAGGAGCCTCCAACGCTGAGTTTACACATAGTACTCAAGGATTATAAATGATATGCAATTAAAAATTTATATTTTAATAAAAGAATAAAACTGGCATATCAAATTGCCATTTTCATAGGTAAATTGTCTTTTAGGAAAAATGTGCTTTAGTTTAAATAAAGTGGATTGATTAAAAGAAAACATATTAGGTAAATAACAGTGTGGGTGATAGTTAAAGATTGAAAAATGAAAAACCATAAAAGCGGGGCAAGAATGATGAACCCCTGAAAACCCCAAGGAAGCTGAAGCTGGGAAGAGAGCGTGGAGCTGATGCTTCTGTCCAGCAGCCTCATGAGGGGCTCTGCCTCAGGTCACACCAACTCTCCAAACGTCCATTTCCATCTAAAGTCTAGATGCAAGGTAGGTGACTCATCCCGTGTAACTGCATTTCCTGTCTGTCCTGGATACTTTTTTTGAAATGATTTGCTCCCCATAATTAGATCCTGCCTGTATTGTTTTTCCTCTCTCATGGCACTGGGGAGGGAAGGCGCCAACCGCTCAGACAGCCCAGTGCTCCCCAGGCTCGGCTGCAGACGCAAAGATCCCATTACTCACTGTATTCATCATAAATCTAGACTTAGTCACCAATTATCTCAATTTAGTCACCAGAAATGTAGTTATTAATGGCTGTCTGACATAAATTTTGCAGGGGTGGGGGTGGCTGGAGGAGAGGGAAAAGAAGTCATCTTTAAAATTTAGCCATATTACAAAAAATAAAAAATAAATAAAATTTAGCCACATAAAATGTGGGTTCTGATAAAAGTTAGCAGTGCAGAGAGTGACGTTACCTGCCACCCCAAAGGGCCTCCTCAGTCCCTGCGTGCACTTCTTTGTATTAGTATCCTTAAGATCCATCTTCCCAACTCGGACTATTTGACAAATCAAGTAAATTTTATCCCTGTTGAGGTCTTTATTTCCAAGGTCCTGTGGGGCAGGAAACAAAGAGTTACACACCATGTGCTGAATGGGAAAACAGTAGGAAAGAAAATCCAGTCATAGTGATTTCTGAGGGATGCACTTAATACTCGGGATTCACGTACCAATCGTCCAATCGGTCTCAGAAAAGGTAGGAAACAAGGCTATCACACCCATTTCACAGATAAGAAAGGTGAGGTTTGTAAAGACACTGACTGGCAGGACTCTAGTGCTCAATCCCAATTCTACCACCTCAAAGTGACAGGAAGAGAGAAGGCAGAAGTGTGGCATTAGCTTTCCAGGCAAGGTTCCCCATATGCAAGGCAATGGCTCCCAAAATAGCATTTGCTACAAATGACTCCATCGGTCTCATCACTGCTCAGCACCTCTGAGGGAGAAGTCCGAAGGAAGAGGGAAGATAATAACAGCTACCATTTACCGAACACATAGATTAGGTGGGGGTGGCACCCAGTGACCCCAATGTGTCAGAGCTCGTGACAGTAGTGATGACTTCCAGTGTGGACTGAAGGCCCACTGCAGGTGCGTGGGGGGCTCTGCCCACTTACTTACTCTGGGCCCCTGGATCACAGATCCACCTTAACACAGGTGCTTCCACTGTCCCCTGTGGAAGGGAACAGGGGATGGAAACATGACAAATCACTTACTGGCTCGTAAATCTTCTACCTAGATGTACATCCCTTCTGCTTGCATTTCATGGGCCAAGCAAGGCATTTCTTGACTGCTCTATAAACACACAACGGCGTGCCTAACCTGAAGTGGGGCAGGAAACTGCACTTGGCTGTGTGGTTAGGAGGAAAGCCGAAACTCATGAACTGCACTAATGTCTCGTGCATGGGACTAAGTGGCTCTGACATCACTGTCTTACGGAAGCCCTAAAAACTCTCTGAAGATTATACAATTATTTTGCATCCCTATTTTACAGACAGGGAAACTGACACACAAAAGATAAGGAGCTTCTCCTAGGTCATGACCTTAGACCATGAGACACTGGGCTCCCTGCCTAGTTACTCTGATATCAAAGACCGCAAATATAGCTGCTACAAAATAGCTCCCTCACCATCAGACAGCACTCAAAAAGGAACTCCTGAATGGTCTGCTCAAAGATAATCCAGGGATCCTGGGCCCCTGTGCCAGCTGGGATCAGCCAGGGAAGGAACAACCAGGTATGCTGTTGGCATCAGAGCCAAGATCCCTGGGCCTGGCTTCACAAGTCTCTTCTCCTCCAAGGAAATTCATACATGGGCATATGCACAGGGAACAAACTATCAGATCCAGGGCCCAGGGCCAAGCAGCCACCCCCAACCTCTCACTGTGCCTGATTCAGGAGGAAAGGAGCAGGGGTGTGCAGAGTCTCTGGGAACAAGGCAAGGCCGGGATATGGTCCATGCCTTCCTGCTGGGGTACTGTGATGGCTGAATTTGATGTGTCACCTTGGTGAGACTACGGTGCCTGGTAGATTGGTTTAACACCAGTCTAGATGCCACTGGGAATGTATTTTGTAAACCTCATTAACATCTACAATCACTTTATGTTCACTTTATGTAAAGGAATTACCTTCCAGATTTCCATGGGCCTCATCCAATCCGCTGAAGGCCTTAAGAGCAATTCCTCCGGAGAAGGAGGAATTCTGTACAATATTGGAGTATAGCAATCCCACCTGAGTTTCCAGCCCACCAGACTGCCCCACAAGATGTCAAACTCACAGCCTGCTGGTTCCATCTCTCTAGAACCCTGATGGGCACGAGTGCTGTCCTTTGCCTGGCTGGAGGAATGAGCACATACTTCTCTCCTCTCCCAGCTCTCACTATGGCCAAGAGAGGGGAGAGGTGGAGGACACATGGGCTCTCAGGCTAAGAAGGCCCCCTTTACTCACATGCCTAGTCCTGCAGGCATTTGAGTTGGACACCCCCTTATCTCATATCCAGATGGATGTTGCAACAGCCTCTTCTCCGCTGCTTGACACCTTCCTCCAATCCACCCTGAAATCTTTGGTGAACTCCCCTCCTTTAAAAGTTGCATTTATTACTTCATTTTCCTGCCCCCAACAACATAAATAGCTCCCTATTTCCTACCCTATTAGTTCTTGTCTTCCCCAGTTGACGTGACAGGGCCCCGACATAGTAGATGCAGCTATCCTAGCAACTGATTCCCCACCATTCTTGGAATATAAGTACCATGTTTTTGTCACAAAGATTTCGTTATTGCTCTATAAACACACAGTGCTCACTTTCAACCCTGGATCCTTCTTCCTAACCATCCCCTCCTGCACGTCCGCCTCATATGCTTGCCTCTTACTCCTCTGTACTTCCAAATCCCTTCCGTCCTTAGAAACTCAGATGCTGCTTCTTTTTGCAGTTTTTGGCCAGGGCTGGGTTTGAACCTGCCACCTCCAGTATACGGGGCCAGCACCCTGCTCCTTTGAGCCACATGCGCCGCCCAGATGCTGCTTCTTTTACAGTGACCTTCACCCCTAATTACTTCTCTCCTCCCATTAGGATTATTTGTATTTTTGAGAAGTCTAGATCATGTCTTCCAGAGGTATTCCACAGCTGCAGAGGCCCTGGCACCTGAAAGATTCCTACATGTTATGGGCTGAATCCTCCCCCCTCTACCCACCCATCCCCCAAAATTCATATACTGAGGTGCTGACTTTAGTAACTCCCAATGGGACTGCATTTGGAAACAGGGTCTTTAAAGAGGTAATTAAGGTAAAAGGAGTGGGTCCTAATCTAATTTGACTGGTGTCCTTATGAGAAAATATTAGGACACAGACACACACAGAGGGAAGACCAGGGTGAAGACAGAGGCAGAGAACAGCCACCTGCAAACCAAGACAGGAGGCCTCAGAAGAATCCTGCCCCCACCCAGTGCCGCAACCTCAGACTTCCAGCCTCCAGAATGGTGAGAAAAAATATATATATATTTTGAGACAGTCTCACTTTGTTGCCCTCAGTAGAGTATAGTGGCATCATAGCTCAGCAACCTCAAACTCTTGGGCTCAAGCTATTCTCTTGCCTCAGCTTCCCAAGTAGCTAGTACTATAGGCAACCACCACAGCGCCCAGCTAGTTTTTCTATTTTTAGTAGAGACAGGGTCTTGCTCTTGCTCAGGCTGGTCTTGAATCCCTGAGCTCAAGCGATCCACCCACATCAGCCTCCCAGAGTGCTAGGAGGCATGAGTCACTGCACCCAACGGAGAAAATATTAATACATTTCTGTTGTTTAAGCAAACCAATCCACGATACTGTGTTCTGGCAGGTCTAGCAAGCTGATAAGCTGGATAAACCTGTAAGATTCCTAAATAAGTTCCTATTACACCTCTTTCTCTGAAAAGATTTTACCTGCTCAAAGGAAGATACCAGATCTTTAAGCACTGTCTCATTGGAAAACCCCGAGCCCTGCACTGGAGAACCTTAATATGTTATGTAAACATATTTTGCTCTAGTGAAATGCTGGAGCACAGCCTCTTCTCTGGAGGGGTCCAACCCTAACTCAGAGTTGGGCCAGTCTATGATGTCTCCCAATCTCTCCTACTTTGGCCTTAGAAAACTTGAATGTGTTGGAGAAGCAGGACGACGGGACTTAGAGCCCATGTCGCCTGATTCAGTAACTCATGAGTGATCCCTTATTGTCACCCTTGTTTCCTGAGGGTTAGTGGCCACCCCTAAACTGGGCTAAGTCTTAGGGAACCTCCTGCTATATGCTGCTGTGCTCTTACAGGGCCATTGAGAGTGAAGCCTTATAGAGCAGACAGAGGGAAAGTAGTCAGCTGGACCCACGTGCCAGCTCCTCGGGCTCAAGAGCTGGAAGCCTGCTCCACAGAGGCGACTAGGAAGGGCCAGCATCCAGAGAGGAGAAGAAGGCCAGCAAGGCAGACGCCTGCCAAGTCTTATCTCATCTTCAATTTAAAAGTCACCTTGACACCCACTTGGAAGGCACATCCAGTCAAATACCATCACGTCACCCCGTTTTAATTATCTGCATTGCTTAGATTGCTTTCGGGTGTTGCTCTTGTTTGTTTATTCATGAATTTATCATCTGAATTCACCCCATTGCAACATGAAAGTAGGGACTTCAGCGGCTCATTCACTGTGATTGTGCCAGTACCTAGCAAGTGGGTACAAGCACCATGACCTTCCTTATCCCAAAATGAAGACTCTCTGATCATCTCAGCAGAAGGAAGGAAGCTCAGCCTGTTGAACCAGTCAGCCAAGTTCTCCTGTTCACTTGTTCTGAGGAGCAGAGGCTCAGCAAAGGAAAATTCCACCATGAAGGCAGGATCCCATTCTCATTAATGCTGCATGACACAAATTTACTGATGCTCTTTCCCTCATGTTTATATCGTCAATTGGTTCTCTGCAAAATGAACCACTGATTGATTCCCCGTCCTTCTCCCTCTTGTGAAACATCTGTCTCATGGTTTAATCAGGAAGCCCCATGGGACTCTCCTATTTATCAAGAAAATAAATAGGCTCCTCCTCCTAACTAATAAGAGATAAACCAGACTGAGGCACATTTATACATGCCAAGAAAACTTCGTCTAAGCAATTAGGGCCTATGAGCCTATTCCATGCCTCTGGCCTATTTGTTAGAACATAATAAACAAAATAAATCAGCTATACCCCAATCTAATCACAATGTAACATAAGACATTGCACTTAATGGGCTATAACTGGAAAATTATTGTTGAGCAAGGTAGGTTAATGTAACATGTCGGTCACTCCCAGATCCAACACATCGGTTTGGTCAACGCCCAGATCCATTCCTGGCTCCTCCTCTGTAATTTTCCTTGCTAACACAGGCAATGCAGAGGGAAGTCTCACAAACGATTTTCTCTCCACAAGAACTACAGACCACACCAATATCCTTAGGTGTCATAAGATCACACTCTGATGGAAACAGGACAAGAGAGGGGTCTCTGTTGAACTGTAACCCTTCTGTACACTGTTTCCCCACTTAGAGCTAAAAAGTCAGGTTCACGCTCAGAAATAAATCATCTAAGTAACAACTGATACCAACATTTCTACATATAAATCTTGCCCAGTGAGTACTGGTATTTAGAAGGATAATGCTAAGGACCTGCCAGACATTCAGTCCCTCTGTGACCTAATTATGCTCAGGATGTCCATTTCACCAAGGCAGTCAACACTCTGCGAAGGTCCTATTGTTTTATTTTTCTGATATATTTCAGAAAGGTTTTCAGAAAGGCCTAAACCAAAAAAAAAAAAAGAATCTTGGATTACCCATGAACTAACCAGAAAATCAACACGGCTGTTATAGCCAGTTCACCCAGACATCAGTGCTCAGAGGGGCTTGTGATTGTTTACACCACACTCTGTGTATACAAGAGTGAGGAGATAGGGAGGAAGGAAGAAAGACAGATTCCCAAAACTTTTCCTTGGGGCACATGCTGTCCTTCGTCAGCTTCGAGCCTCTGCATAAAGCCCAGAACACAGTTCCGTACCAAGGCCTTGCTCCATCCTGATCAACTGACCACCAGCCTTATTTCCAAGATCACAACCCTGGCGAGTGTGGAGCGAGGTAATGAGGGGGAAGTGCACACTCACCGTGAAGACCACCTTCAGGTTGTTGAGCATCTCGATCTCCTTCGGGAAGCCCCGGCTGCCCCACCGCACCAGGTAGTTCTCACTGTGGGAAGAAGAGGGTCAGCCCATTACAGCCAGGGGCTCATCACTCTCCCAGCAAAAATAGCCTCTGAGCATCAGCAGGGTCCCTGACACCATGCTGGCTTCTGGGGACAGGGTGTCTGAGACAGACAGTTCTTCCCTCCAACAGATCACAGTCATGTTGGGAGACAGGAATTAGACGGGCAGGGGTGAAGAATTACTAACATATGCATATTTGCAAACTCTTTCCCTCCCCCATCTGCTAAGTAAATTCTGGCACAGATGTCTAAGATTTCTGAAGAGCAGCTGCATACTTTATAGAGGTATTGAGAGTGGCAGAGATGAAGGGGGAAAAGGATTTGAGTTTGTTTTGCTGACCTTTAAGAATATATCTGCCCTTTCCAGCCCATTCCCCTTTCAAGACTAAGTAAAGATCTGAGCTACCCTTTGAATGTAGGACTGTCTCTTTTAAGGGAACACCATACTGTGATGGACCATACAGAGCATTAGCCATTAAAGAAATGTCAATTAAGTAAGGATTTAAATGCAATGTGATGGTATTTACATAAAACTGTGCTACAGGTTGAGCATCTATCATCCAAAAATTCGAAATTCAAAATACTCCAAAATCCAGAATTTTTTGATCGCCAACATGACACTCAACAGAAATGTTCACTGGAACATATTGGATTTTGAGTTTCCAGATTAGTGATGCTCAAGTGGTAAGTATATGTAATGCATATACTCCAAATGCCCCCAACATCTGAAATTTAAAACCTTTCTGGTGCCAAGTATTTCAGATAAGGGATACCCAAAAAGGAAAAGTTCAGGATGTTGACAGAATGTATATCAGAAGGGCTTGCCCTAGTCTGGCCAGGCAGGGAAGAGCTTCCTAAGGAAATGACCTGTAGTAAAGGTGGTCAGGAAAGGAGAGTGGGAAAGGAAAATATTTCAGGCAGAATAAACATGCAGATGAAGGCCATGGGGAAGGAAAGAGCTTGATGCAGCCAAGACACAGACTCAAGGAGATAAGAGAAAACTTAGAGAGGAGGCCAGACCATTCAGGCTTCAGAGACCATTCACGGCTTTTGGCTTGACGAGTCACAGAAACAGAATTGTTTTCTTCTTTTTTAATTTCAGATTAATGCGAGGTACAACTAGGTTCCAATATTTGCATATGTTAGGTACAGTCCCTTTTGTAGTTGTGTCCTGCACCCAAAAGGTATGTCAGTACTCTTACATCATGTCCAGTAAGTGGGAGCACACTCATCCCCTCCCCTCCTATCTTCTCCTCCTCCTCCTTTCCCGCTCCCCTCAACTTGAATTGAATTGAGTTTATCTCTTATGTGGGTGTGTATTAGACCATCTACTGGCTTCACGTTAGTATTGAATACATTGGATACGTGCCTTACAGAAGGGTTTCATGAAGAAATGGTCACATGCTTCTGACACGTGATCACTTACCACCTCACACCTTCTAGCAACAACACACACCTGGTGTGGTTCATACCACCAGCCCAGCCACATGAGGAAGACAGAGAGGTCTAGTGCTTACAAAAGTTAGAGAAAGCTTAGCACAGTTTGCTAAACTGAGTCATTAAATTTCCCATATCACCTAGAAGCATGTTACTCATGCCCAATAAATGCCTCTTATTTTTCAATTAAGAAAAAAAAAATTCAGAAACCAACTTAGCCAAGAAAGTATAAGAGAATTCAGCAAAGTTAAAGGGCATTGCCTTCCTTTTTAGGGCTTTGTTCTCTCTGACATCTTGCTTTTCTCTCTGCACTCACCCCTAGAAGACTTATGAGAGCAGTCTGGGCCAGGTTCAAGGGGGAAATGCAACCAGTAGCAAAAATGAACATGGCTCAGTATTAACCAATGGTTAATCAAGTTAAATGTACCTTTTCATGATTTTCTTTTCAGTAAGATCTAAAAATTTAAATGAAATTTGCAGTAAAATAAACAGGAAGGCTCCATCTCCCTGCCCCCCCCAATATTTTTTCAATTTTGCTTGACATTGCTTATTTTTATATTTCTTGTTGGTTATTTCTGTACTGTTCTTAGTGAAATGCCTGGGTATTTTCTAATACCTTCTATTACATGTAGCAAACCCTTTAGTGACCCAGCATGGTATATCTAAATAGCAGGTACCGGCAATTTTCTTCTAGGAGAACTACAATCATAAATAAGAAAAGCAATTTAGAGGGCTGGACTGGCCCATTCATCCCTGCCCAGGAAGATCTGGGTGGTAGAATGTGAAGGCAGGTGAGACCTCATCCGGATGCCGTCCTCCCCAGAGGAGGGGAAGGCAATTCCAAGTCCTTCATCGTCTGTTTGTAGACATGCACCTTACTACTGGCCTCATTCCTAAACTGCTTCTTTTTTGTCCTACAAAAATGTATTTTAAGTTTCCCAACAGTGTCCCTCCAGGGATCCATTGGGATCTGACCATGACTCGACCCAACAGTGACAGATCAGTCCCAGCCAAATTCTCCCCAGTGCACAGCCGGCCACACTGAGGAACTCGCTTGCTATTCACTGTGTGTCAATCCCGGCTAGAGCAGGCAGAGTAGAAAGAGCAGCTCTCCAGAGTCAGACTGACGCAGGGAGTGTGCGCCCTGCCCTGATCCTGCATCCTGCCTCTGCTCTCTTCCTCTCCCTTCTCCTCTCCTTCACTGTTGCTATTTGCCCCACTCTCCCCAGGGGCTGTCTCACGTTCTGATACTCTCCAAGGTGTCCCTCAGACACACCCCATTGAGCACAAAATCCAGGGTGGTACCGCAGGAAGCACTGCACCCCCTCACTGAGCCGTCACCTTCTTCCACAAAGCCAGTCCAGGCCACCTGTTACCGACACAGGCCAGTAGCCCAGGCTCCCTAATCAACATGCCGTGAGACGTTCCTGAGAGGCAGGGAAGGTCCAAAGAGAATTTTTCAGGACCTTTTCTCTATAGGCCTTGGGAGCAACTGACAGGGGACAGCAATGTGACGCACAACCATTTCAAGATGAGCTCTAAGGGACCAGAAACACTTGTTCTCATTGTTCCCTGAGGCCAAGCCGGACGCATAGGGCTGACTGCTCAATATCAAGGACTTAGGTGCTCTGTAAAGAACAGTTCTCCACCATGATGGTGCTGAAACCTTGGAGAGAACTCCTAGGAATATCTGACACCATTCCCTGCTTGATGACAGACATAAGTGGGAAAAAGCTTGTCTTTAGAGTCAGATGGACCTGGATTTATAAATGTGTGTGATGTTGGGCAAGTCGCTTGACTTCATGAGCCTCATTTTTGCATCCTAATGACACGGAGTACTGAGGATTACACGAGATCATGCACAGACCTCAGCACAGTCTTAGACAGAACACCCCTTCCTATCTCACAAATGTCTCCAGGAGAGATATTACTTGCTAAAGACCACTATTCTCTGGGCCTTGCATATTATTTCATTTACTCATCCTAACATCTAAGCCAGGAAGACCATCAGTTCCTCCATTTTCTTGCCATAAAGACAGAGAGATCATGTCAAGCTCCCTGCTAATATGTCAGTCAGTTACCTCAAATGGGAGACTGCATGTTGGCCCAAAACCCCACTGGAAGGCACAGGCCATGGTCCCCGAGGAGGAAGGATGGTCTGACCCACAGCAGAGGCCAGGGGACTGGCGGAATGGGGGGCTGGTGATGCACCAAAGTCTTTTCCCTTGAGATTCCCCAAAGTATTTTCCCTTCCTTTAGCTGAGGTACTCAGGAGTCCCCTTACTTCCTCCATTCCCAAGAGCAATGAATTGAACTAAAGTAGAAATTACAACAGCCACTGGCACCACATGCCAGGTTTGGGGGTTACATGCTTTCTCTCTTAAAGCCTGAAAGAAATGACCCTATGAGGTCAGCCCTCACATTTTGCAAATGGGCAGGCTTAAAAAACTTGCACAACATTAAGAAAGAGTAAAGAATGGGGCTAAGATGTGAACCTAGACAAATTACAGATACTCTTAACCTGTTGTGGCCATGGAGGATTTGGGGTTTTCATCATTCATTTCTCAATTCCTATTTTAAAAGTAGATATTTTTATGCTATCCAATGCTACCTGAATCTTGTTATTTCTGGTTGTCTTCTGGTAATTGAAATCTATTTTATAAAACCTGTAACTATAACCCCACTGCAGAAAAAATATACTGGCAAGTAATACTCCCACCTGACTCCCACACCCTTCAAAGAAGTTATTTCCACATCCTTAGTGAGCCTCAGCTTCCCTTCTAGGTGGGAACCTGTCCACAGGTGGTGATGGAAAGAAAAGATGTTCTGTGCACTGCTTCCTGCACACAGACAAGTCAGATGTACTGAACACACCTACCTTATGACCGTTTGCTTGTTGGGGTCATAGAGAGACATGAAGAGCTCAGCATCTTCCCCAATTCTGCACACAAAGTTTCTCACAAATACATAGAGGCTGTGGGTTGGGGATGAGGAGATCCGGGAATACATTCCATAATCTGGCTGGTCTTTTGACTGAGAAGTGAAAGGAAGAAGAGAGGAAAAGGGAGAAAATTAGCCCAGCACCACTTAGCACAATATAGAGATTGTCCCGGTAATTGAGAACTTCTTAAGTTCAAACCTAAAGATTTGGGCATTATACCCAGCTTTACCATTAAAAGGTTCTTCAGGCTGATTCAAGTAACTCTGAATCTCTTGGCCTGTGTCTTCCTATCTTGAGAAATACCAATATAAACCATAGAAAAAAAAATTTGCTTATATGGACTTCATCAAAACAGTAAGTTTTCAGCAGGGCACCATGGCTCACACCAGTAATATTAGCACTCTGGGAAGTCAAGGTGGGAGGATCCCTTGAGTTCAGGAATTCAAGACCAGCTTGAGTAAGATCAAGACCCCATCTCCACTAAAAATAGAAAAATTAACTGGGCATTATGACCCATATCTGTAGACTCAACTACTTGAGAGACTGAGGCAAGAGAATTACTTCAGCCGAAGAGTTTGAGGTTGCTGTGAGCTACCACACCAGGGCACTCTACCAAGGGCAACAAAGTGAGACTCTGTCTCAAAATAAAATTAAATTAAAATTAAATAAAAACAGTAAACTTTTGCTCTTTGAAAAATGCACTTAAAAGTTAAAAGGCAAGGCATAGACTAGGAGTAATTTACAAAACACTTATGTGACTAATATTTCATATCCGTAATATACAAAGAACTCTTACAACTAATTATAATGAAAACAGCCCACCAAAAGTGGTAAAATATTTGATCAGACAATGCACAAAAGAAGATAAAAATGGAAATGGTCACTAAGTGCATGAAAAGATACTCAATATCACTAGTCATCAGGGAAATGAAAATTAAAACCACAATGAGATACACTACACAACCACCAGGATGGCTAACATTAAAAAGACTGACAATACCAAGTGTTGGAAAAAAATGTAGAGCAACCAGAACTCTCATATATTGCTGATATAAATGCAAAAATGTACAGCTATTTTGGGAAATAGTATAGCAGTACCTTAAAAAGTTGCACATACACTTATTTATGATCCAGCAATCCCACTGCATAGTACATGTTAGTCAGAAGGAATTAAAATACATTCACACAGAGATTTGTCTGCAAATGTTTATAGCATCATTAGTTATAACAGTCCCAAACTAGAAACTATCATATGCCCAACAATTGGTTAATGCTATGTGCCATTGACAACTAGTCAGTGGTATACTGACTCAGTAATAAAAAAGATCAAAACGCTGATATGCACAACATATGCTTCAAAAAGTGAAAGAGATCAAACACAGAAAACTAATAATGTATGATTCATTTACATGAAACTCTAGAAAAGGCACAACTAGAGAGGAGACCTGGAGTTCAGGGACACTAAAGGAACACAAAGAAACTTTTAGGGTAGTGGAACTCTTCTACATTTTGATTGTGATGGAGTTATCCAACACTATATATTACTAAGATTCATTAAAGTGTAATTTAAAGTAAGTAAATTTTACTGTGTGAAAATTATGCCTTAATAAATCTAAAAGTAAAATTGCTTTCAAGTAATGCATAAAAGCTAAAATAATTTTTTAAAAATATAAATCAGATTAATCCTTCCTTGAAATTTTCCATTGATTTCCCATCACTCTTGGAATAACATCTTAACCCTTTTCCATAACTCCAGGTCCTTTGAGAGTTGACTCCTGCTCCCAACCTCACTGTATCATTGCCTATACTTCTCCACTGCTCACCCTGCCCCAGTAGCCATTCTACACTTGGAACATTCGAGATGCAGTCCTACCTCAGAACCTTTGCACTTACTGTGCCTTCTGCCTGAAACACCCTGTCATCAGACCTTCCCAGGCCTAGTGCCTTTACATTATTCAGCTGTCAGCTCAGATGTCACTCCAGAGAGAGCTCTTTCCTGGCCGTGCCTTTTAAAGCAGCTCTGAGGGGGGGCAGAGCAAGATGGCAGACAGGAATGACTTTAGCTTTCCTGGAACAACAGGTCAGAGTGAGTGGGCTAGATCATTCCCAGTGTGGAATATTGGTGCGGAGAGGCAGTTCCGGGTATGCAGCAAGGTGGCGGATTGCTGGACTTGGAGTGTAATCTGGAACTGCAGAGACTGCGAGGAAAGGTTCTGCCCTGGGCTGCAGTGGCTGTGGGTGGCAGCAGTGGCAACCAGCACCCCCCAAAGAGGAATGCAGTTCCCAGTTTGCTGGGAAACCAGGTATTGTGTGGAAAGATTGGTGAAGTGTGGACTCCCTAGCGGAATTAGGTGGCCACAGAGGGGTGCTGTCTGGTGCGGCACCACGGCAGTTAGGTGGCGGGAGACTCTCAGACCAAAAAGATCCCGGAGAGGACGAGGCCATTGTTTCGGAATTTGGGTGATGGCCTTAGGCAGGCACCTTTCCGCATGGGCCAGGCACAGCGATTTGAGTCTCACCGGCAGATAGTCGTCCTACACTGGGAACTGGTCCAGGATATCCCTCACTTCACAGAAACTGTTGCAGGAAGAATTTGAGAAACTTGACTGTGAAGATTTTTTGAGATCTGTGGAATCAGCAGCTCAGCAGGGTGTAGGCACCAAGCGAGTAATCAGGCAACACCAAGAGACAGGTATAAGCCTGGGAACCACTCATGGCGCCATCTAGTGTCCATAAAGTATATTGCAACATAAATATATTCCTACTAAAGTCGATCCCTATGGCTTCATATAAACATATATATATAATTGTGTTGCTTTTTTTTTCTCTCTTCACTCATTCTTTTTTATTTTTTTTCTTTTTCCTTTCTTGTAGGAGTTATTGTTAAATTTTTTTTTTTTGGAGAGGGAGGCAAGATGGCCAACTGAAGCCAGCTTTCAGAAGAGGCTACCATCCAGATGGAGAAATAATAGCCAGAAATAACCCAATAAAGTGGAAGATCAAGAGCTGAGCTGAGAGAGAGAATTGATAGGTTTGCATCACCCCTGCTGCTACAAGCTGGGAGTCCAAGGAAACAAATTTCAGGTACAAAACCCATCCCAAAGAGGACAGGAATCCTTACCCTCCACTCTCCCAGGAGAGTGGCTTGAGGCAAGTAGAGAACAGAGGCCCTTTTGTTTCACCAAAGGGGAGAGAACAACTGAGGGCCCAGAATCCCTCCACAGAGACATACTCCTGCAAGCCCAGGCAGTCTCTTGCCTGGGCCAAAAGTTGATCTAATATTAAAAACTTGACACCCAAAATACTATCAGCCTTATCAATACTCTCAATTAATGTGAATGGCTTACACTGTGCTCTTAAGAGGCACAGGTTAACTGACTGGATACAAAAACTCAGGCCAGATATCTGCTGAATACAAGAATCTCGTCGTACTTTAAAGGATAAATATAGACTTAGGGTGAAGGGATGGACATCTGTAATCCAGGCAAATGGAAATCAGAAAAAAGCAGGGGTGGCGATTTTATTTGCAAGTTCACTAGGCTTTAAACCAACAAAAGTAAGGAAAGATAAGGATGGTCACTTAAGGAAAACACTCAACATGATGAGACATCAAGTATTAACATTTCTGCATCCAGCCAGAATGCTCCTCAATTTATAAGGGAGACCCGAGCAGACATGAGCAATTTAATATCTTCCAGCACCATAATAGTTAGAGATTTTAGCACCCTTTTGGAAGTGTTGGATAGATCCGCCAATAAGAAACTAAGCAAAGAAATTTTGGACTTAAACTTCACCATACAACAATTGAATTTAACAGACATCTACAGAACATTTCATCCTAACAAAACTCAATACATATTCTTCTCATCAGCCCATGGAACATCCTCCAAAATTGATCACATCTTAGGTCACAAGTGTAATCTTTGCAAATTTAAAAGTATAGAAATTATTCCTTATATTTTCTTGGATTATAACACAATAAAAGTTGAACTCACCAATAACAGGTATCTGCATACTCATACAAAGACATGGAAACTAAATAACCTTATGCTGAATGATAATGGGTCATAGATGAGATTAAGAAGGAAATTGCCAAATTTTCAGAACAAAACAATAATGAAGAAACAAATTATCAGAACCTGTGGGATACTGCCAAGGCAGTCCTAAGAGGGAAATTTATAGCGTTGCAAGCCTTCCTTAAGAGAATGGAAAGAGAGGAAGTCAATAACTTAATGGAACTTCTTAAACAACTGAAAAAGGAAGAACATTTCAACCCCAAGCCCAGCAGAAGAAAATAACTAAAATTAGACCAGAATTAAATGAAATCAAAAACAAAAGAATTATTCAAAAGATCAATGAATCAAAAGTTGTTTTTTTGAAAAATTCAACAAAATTGATAAACCTTTAGCCAACTTAAGCAAAAATAGAAAATTAAAGTCCATAGTATCATCAATCAGAAATGAAAAAGGCGAAATAACAACAGACATCTCAGAAATTCAAAAAATCCTTAATGAATACTACAAAAACTTTATTCTCAGAAATATGAAAATCTGAAAAAAATTGACCAATACTTGGAATCATGCCAATTTCCTAGACTTAATCAGAAAGAATTGGGAATGCTGAACAGACCTATAGCAAGTACTGAAATAAAATCAACTATACAAAATATCCCAAAAAAGAAGAGTCCATGACCAGATGGCTTCACATCAGAATTCTATCAAACCTTTAAAGAGGAACTAGTACCTATATTACTTAACCTTTTCCAAAACATCAAAAAAGAACGAACACTTCCCAACACATTCTATGAAGCATATAATCACCCTGATCCCCAAAACAGGATAAGACCCAATAAGAAAAGAAAACTATAGACCAATATCTTTAATGAACATAGATGCAAAAATATTCAATAAGATCCTGGCAAAAAGAATCCAGCAACACATCAAATGAATTATGCACCATGACTAAGTAGGTTTTATCCCAGGGTCTCAAGGTTGGTTCAATATACGTAAATCTATAAATGTAATACATCACATAAACAAACTAAACAAAGACCATATGATTCTCTCAATAGATGGAGAAAAAGCTTTTGACAATATCCAATATCCAAATTTTTGCAACAAAACAATAATGAAGACATAAATTATCAGAACCTGTGGGATAGGGTTAGGATTATCATCCTTTCATGATCAGAACACTTAAGAAAATAGGTATAGAACAGACTTTTCCTAAATTGATAGAGTACATCTAGAGCAAACCCACAGCCAATATCATATAGAATGGAGTAAAAGTGAAATCATTTCCACTCAGATCAGGAACCAGGCAAGATTGCCCATTGTCTCCACTGCTTAGCCATCGCAATCAGGCAAGAGAAGGCAATCCAGGGTATACAAATAGGGGCAGAGTAGATCAAACTTTCACTCTTCACAGATGATATGATTTTATACCTGGAAGACCCCAGGGACTCAACCACAAAACTCTTAGAAGTGATCAAAGAATACAGTAGCATCTCAGCATACAAAATCAATACTCACAAATCAGTAGCTTTTATATATACCAATAATAGTAAAGCCAAAAAAACAGTCAAGGTCTCTATTCCCTTTACAGTTGTGCCAAAGATGAAATATTTGGGAATTTACCTAACAAAGAATGTGAAAGATCTCTATGAAGAGAATTATGAAATTCTGAGAAAAGAAATAACTGAAGATTTTAACAATTGGAAAAACATACCATGCTCATGGTTGGGAAGTATGAACATTGTTAAAATATCCATATTACTCAAAGCAAAATACAAATTTAATGCAATCACTATCAAAGCACCATCATCATACTTTAAACATCTGGAAAAAATAGTGCTTTGTTTTATATGGAACCAGAGAAAACCTCAAATAGCCAAGACATTACTCAGAAATAAAAACAAATCAGAAGGAATCACGCTACCAGACTTCAAACTATGCTACAAATCTATAGTGATCAAAACAGCATGGTATTGGCACAAAAATAGAGAGGTAGATGTATGGAACAGAATTGAGAACCAAGAGATGAACCCAGACACTTATCGTCATTTGATCTTTGGTAAGCCCATCAAAAATATAAATTAGGGAAAAGATTCCCTATTTAACAAATGGTGCTGGGAGAATTGGTTGGCAACTTGTAGAAGACTGAAACTGGACCCACATCTTTCACCATTAACAAAAATTGACTCTCACTGGATAAAAGATTTAAACTTAAGACATGAAACTATAAAGATTCGTGGAGAGAGTACAGAAGAAACACTTGAAGAAGTTGGCCTAGGAGAATACTTTATGAGGAGGACCTCCCAGGCAATTGAAGCAACACCAAAAATACATTACTGGGATCGGATCAAACTAAAAAGCTTCTACACAGCCAAGAACACAATAAGTAAAGCAAGCAGACAGCCCTCAGAATGGGAGAGGATATTTGCAGGTTATGCTTCTGACAAAGGTTTGATAACCAGAATCCACAGAGAACTCAAATTCATTAATAAGAAAAGAATGAGAAATCCCATTTCATTGTGGGCAGGGGACTTGGACAGAAGCTTCTCTGAAGAAGACAGGTGCATGGCCTACAGACACATGAAAAAATGCTCATCATATTTAATCATCAAAGAAATACAAATCGAAACCATTTTGAGATATCATCTAACTCCAGTAAGAGTGGCTCACATAACAAAATCCCAAAACTACAAATGTTGGCATGGATGTGGAGAAAAGGGAACACTTCTGCACTGCTGGTGGGAGTGTAAGGTAATACGTCCCTTTTGAAAAGAAGTATGGAGAATACGTAGGGATCTAAAAATAGACCTGCCATTTGATCCTGCAATTCCTCTATTAGGTGTATATCCAAAAGACCAAAAATCACTTTATAACAAAGATATTTGCACCAAATTGTTCATTACAGCTCAATTCATAATAGCCAAGTCATGGAAGAAGCCCAAGTGCCTATCAACCCATGAATGGATTAATAAATTGTGGTATATGTATACCATGGAATACTATGCAGTCTTTAAAAAGATGGAGAGTTTACCTCTTTTACATTTACATGGATGGAGCTGGAAGATATCCTATTTAGGAAAGTATCTCAAGAATGGAAGAAAAAATATCCAATGTACTCAGTACTATTATGAAACCAATTTACAGTTACTCACACTTTCATATGAAGAATAGATCACAACTATGGCCCAAGATGAAGGAGGGAGGAGAAGGGTAGGAGGGGAGAGGGGAGGTTAGATTGAGGGAGGATGAATGGTGGGATCACACCTATGGTGCACGATGCAAGGGTACATGTCAGATCTATTAGTATAGAGTATAAATGTCTTAACACAATAATTAAGTAAACAAGATGAGGTATTTATTAACCAGCATGATATAAATTCTATATAAAATCAGAATTCATAATTCATTCCTAAATCTATATGAAATCAGCACATTGTACCCCATAAATGCATTAATGTATACATGATCTATATGTTTACGCTTTAATAATAAATAAATAAATAAAGCAGCTCTGAGTCACTCTGATTTACATAATCCTAGTTTATTGCCTTTTAGAACCTTATTGCCATCTGGAAGTCATTTCTTTTTCATTTGTTTATTTACTTTTTTACTACCTTTCTTCTATCTTCGTCTCTGGAATCTAAAAGTTCCAAGAGATCAGAAACTTGTCTGGCATTTAACTACCTATGAGACGGATGTTGAATGAATTGCAGAGTTGAGCGCAAAACCGCAATAAAATGCATGTGGTTACTGATCATCCTGGGTCATAGACAGATGGTCCCTTGAATAATAAACAAGCTATTAGCCTATTATTTTAATTAGCCTATTATTTTAAGTTTATGATGTGCTAAATAGCTGCCTCACTTGGCCAAAGCCTATTTAAGGAAGCTCACCATTTCTTCCTTGATACGCTCTGTGATTTTATCAGTTGCTTCCTCATGGGCATGGAACAAGCTGATGACACTGGTATTTTCAGGGTCCAAGATATTTCCATCTTCATCTCTGACAATCAGATCCAGCTCAAGGATTCTGAAAAGCAAAAAGCCGGAGGTAAAGCTACATCAGGGAAGACCTTTACATCACTGGTGAGAAGTTTTTACAGAAACTTCAAGTGATGTCTGAGGATCATATATATATATTTGCACAGAAAAACTCAGCTCCAACAGCCTGGGACCCAGCAGGGGAGCATGTGTTGGTATGGCACAGCCTCTTTAAGAAGGTACTGCGGTAGAGTGCATTCAATTTTTTAAACTATACACTTCCTATGATATTAAAGCTAAAAAAAAAACAGACACTTGAGCAAGAATGTGAGTTGCACCATTGTTCACCTCGGCAAAGTCTTGAAAAACACGCCAAAATGTCTATCAAAACAGAAGGGCTAAATAAACTGTGATTCATTCAGAATATCAGTAGCAGGGTTTAAAAAATAGTATATGGTTTTGATATGTTTAATGATAGAACTCAGGGAAAAAATATCAAGTATAAAATGATGCATACAGTGTGTTTTATATAAAAAAAAATAAAACAAACAAAAACCTCACAGGGAAGATATGTTACCTGGGTGCATGTATGAGAGTAACCAAGAAGAGAGATAGATTTGTACAAAAAGGACCAAAGTACCAACAGGGGTTACCTATGAGGGGAGGCGGGGCCTGGGGTTGGGGGACAGGTGGAGGAGACAAAGGGTACATGTGCCTTGACTAAATTTATTTAAAGTATTTATATATTATTCAATAAAAAGCTGAAATAGTTGTTTAGGGGGAAAAAAATCTCAGATACATTGATTGTTACCCACAACCTGCTCTTCAGCTATGTGGCTTCCAGGCCACAGCTTTTCCCTGTTTGGTATTGATTTGTTTCAACTACACCTGTCATCCTGACTGGCATGGATGACACTAGCAGAGTCTAACACGCAGTATATACAGCGAGCTCACATACAGCAAGCGCATTCCATATATTAATACACTTAATCCTTGTAACAATCCTATGACAGAGGTACTATAAATATCCCCAATTTACAAATGAAGAGAACACGGAGCATACATGGGCTAATTAATATACTCAAGGTCACATAGCCAGTAAAAATGAATATGGCATCTCAGTCTGCACCCTTGACCTCTATGGTACACCTCCAAGACAGGAGGAGCTATGGAGCAGTATATGGGTTGAGGGGTAGGTTTGCACAGTATTGACTTGAAGCTACATTTGCCCTTAATATTGATGTGGAGAACCTCAGTTGGTCATACAAAGAAGACAGGGGAAGGTGGGCTGACGGAGGCTCTAAGAAGACCAACATGGTCTTGCATGGTCACCACCACCGGGTGCCAGATTCTGGAAAGGTATCAAGGGCAAATAAAGGAAACTGAGTCTTCATCTCCTATTTGAGAATCAAATTGAGAGGCACATCTCTCATCTCATCCAAATGTAAGAGGCAGGGAGCCAAGGTTCACCCGTTGTCCACATTCATTAGGAAATTAACTCCTAACTAGATGTGACTCATACTGTTGCACAGCCATGCTACCTATCAGGCAGTGGCTAAGGGGGGAAAATGCTCAGCATTAGCATTAGAGACTCGCCTGACCTTGGAAAAGATAGAGCACAGCCAATACATAATTTAATGCCAAGATCTCTCTAGCATTTTCTCTTCAAAATTTATCAAAGTGGATTCAGTTCTAAAATGTATGAATAAAACATTCTCCCAGATCCAGCTATCTTGGGATTTGGAGAAGTCATTTGAGGATTCCTCATGCTTTGGAACCTGAAGGGCTTGTGCATCACCAGCCTCACTCAGAACTTTGGAATCTTCAGTAGGATTGATGGGATTCCCATGGCCCAGGGGCAGGAGAGGCTGTCCCCCTCAAGACAGTGTCACCCTGGATGCAGTGGCCATTTATTTTGACATTTCTCATCAGGAGGTAACCCTGCTTCTCTCTTCTATTCCAAAAAACAGATAAAATGAACCCAAGATGAAGACAAAAAAAGAAATCCCAACCGTATGCATTTTTTAAGGTGAAAAAAATGGCTCCTGCCATGGCTTCCCATCACCGTCTGGACATGTCCAGGCTCAACTGCACACGAGTCCCCTGGTCCCAGCCCCTGCCTGCCTGTCTCGCTCTATCAGGCCCTCCTCTCATTGGCTCCCACGTCTTCTCGTTCTCACTCTCTGAATTTCTCTTTTCCACTTCACCTAATTCCTGCTTTTGTTAGATCAGGGCAGTTGTCACCCCCTCTAGCCTCTTGCAACCCCCTTTCCATGCTTCCTCCACTCGTGATGAGGGTGACTTCCTACCAAATGTGGCTGTTTACTTCTTTGCCTCCCTCAATAACCCACTTTGCTCTTGGGAGGCAGTAGAAGGCAGAGGTCAAGCACTTGAACTCTGAAGCCACAGGACCTGGTTCCAATTCCAGTGCTTCTTGGGTAAAATCACCTCATCCCCATTGAGACTCAGAGTCTTCATGTGAGAAAGCAGGGGTGATGACAGCACCCACCTCCCCAAGCTGTTGTGGAAAGCACATACCGAGTGCTTACGGCAACACCTGCCGGATAGTAGCACTTAGTAAGTGATTACTTGCTTTTCTTACTTTGTTAAAAATAGAGGCTCTGTTTTGTATAGTCAGTACCCCTGCGGCCCACCACAAGCAGCAAGTTTGCTGTCTGAATGAAAGACCAGAGTGAACAAGGGGAGGGACAGCTAGTTCTCCACGACTGGTGGCTAGTCCCACTCACGCTTCCCTGACCCTCATGGCAGGAGGTTGCTGTTCCTCCTGCTGCTGCTGGTCCCGCTGTGCCCAGACACCTGGCCTCCTGGCTTCCGGGAAACCATCCAACCCATTCCAGAGCTCTGGCCCTCAAGACACCGGGCACAGAGCTGAGGTACCCAGCGCACTCACTTCTGGCTGAGGGAGGCAGGGAGGGGACGAGGCCCTTAGCTCATCCTCTCACATCCCCACAGGAAACTGACTGAAAGTGCAGGGCTGAGGTGGGAGATGCTGCAGGGGAGGGGAGCGGGCCGTCCCTCTCTCTCTCTGCGCCCATCACCACCATCTGTCCGTTACTCAGTCACCACTCACTGAGCACCTCCTGTGTGCAGACCCTGTTGCAGGCACAGGCATGGAGATGAATTAGGCAGTCAGTGGCTGACAGAAGCCCCCGGGGGACCAGGGAGCTGGACCAGGAAGGAGGCGATTACTGCTCAGGATGCTGAGGGCCTGTAAGAGCACCTAACCCCGCCCAGCATGGGTAGCGACCAGGCAGGGCATGCTTCGTGTGAGTGGCAACCCCTTCTTCCATCCCTGGTCCTTCCTCTCAGGAGCTCTCATGGAGGAAACACCTGACGGTCCCGGATGTCACTGTAAAGCAGCAAAATGCCCTCAGCTCCCATACACCCAGCTGCAAGATGTTCAGCTAAAGATGCCACAACACAATGGCGGCAGCAGCTGTGTGACAAACCCTTCCTGTCACTTTGGGATGACATGCTTTATAAGCAAATTTGGACATGCTTGCCAGGTGCCAAGAGAGGCACCAACAGAGGGACAGGGCTGCGGAGATGGAGGGCGCTCCAAGTTGGACCCATTGACTTTCTTCCCTAATTTTCCTCCTAGTGCAGATGACGAGGGTGGGAAAGCTGGCCTGGCTGCTGGGAAGATGTCTTTTTATTCCCATTATATGGGTTCTTTTTACTTCTCCCAGCTACGTACTGGCCTTCTGGCCCATTCTGCTGTCTGTTAAGCATGCCATGCTCTCTCACAAACCCCTGCTCTCCCTTTTTTCCTTTCTTTTCCTTCTTTCATTCTTTCCTTTTTCTTTTTTTCGTTCTTTCTTTTTTTTTTTTGCCTGCCTAAAACCTCTTTATCCTTTAAACTTGAGCTCAGTAGCCACCTCCTCCAGGAAGCCTTCCTTGACTCCCTTTTCCAAGTCAAATTAAGAGCACTCTTGCTTCCTAACCATCATACTTATCATGCTAAGTATCAATAATTTACCTGCAGCTTATTCTTAACTAACTATAATCCCTTAGTAGACAGGACTTTTATTTCTATAGCCCAACACCTAGCAGGAAATCCAGCCAAGCTTAAGTGCTCAATACATGTTTGGTTTGTTGTTGGAATGAGTGAACAAATGAGTAGGATGTTCAGAGGGCATTCAAAACAACAGGAGGCAAAGAAAGCCCTTACAGTTCTCAAATACTATCCAAGTAGCAGAATGGGGAGGCCAATGGACTCTGGAGGCAGACCACCCACGTCTATCTGGCTCTGCTATTTACTAGCTGCGCCATTCTGGACAAGTACCTTAACCTACTAAAAAGCCTTAGTTTCTTCATCTGAATGAGTGGGAAGATAAAACTGCCAGCCCCATGGAGTTGTTAGGTGCATGTGAATTAAATTAGACAATGTATGTAAAACACTGAGCACAGAGTCTGGTACAGAATGAGGTCTGATTAAGTGTTAGTTATAATATCAGTACCAGTGGGCTGCCCCACCTCAAATAATTGGTTCATTTTCCCCTTAACTTCATGGCATTCAAATTCCAACCAATTTCTGTTTCTCTTCCCTTTTGAGGAAACACTTTTAAAATTGTGCACGTGAGTTAGCCGATGGCATGTAGCTTGGATAATTTAGGATTGGGGAAGAGAGATATTAAGTCTCACACTGAGAGTTTTGCAGATGCAGGGACAAAACGACAAGTTAGCTGAAAGTGAAACAGCGTGGCTGTGCTCCCCAACCCCTTGGAAGTAGGTTAAATGAGTGTCCTAAATTTATCAGCCTGGTAATAGCCCCTGGATAAGCAAGGCTTCCTTCACTGTCACATCCCCGGTCCCCGGGGGAGCGATAACAAAGGCACACAAGCATGGCCACTGCTAACAGTCTTCTCTCAAATAGAAAGTGGCAAACTCACATCTCAGAACGAAAGCAAGCTTCTTGGGAGGGAAAACGCAAAGAAGGTGGATTGCGGGGGAGGCGGGGGAAGAAAACATCTTTTCAAAGGAAGGAGAGGTTACTTGTTGCCATAGTCGATTTTGGATGTGACTTTTTGCTTCAATTCCTTCAACTCATCCTTGGGCAGAGTTCCTGAGAGCAGCTGGGACCTCCACTCCATCAGGTCATACATCATGGACTGCACTTGGAGGAAACGTTCCTTTTTGCTGGCCTAGGAGACAGGAAACAATCCGTAATCACCTGTGCCAAAGGTGCTTGGGCAGCTGGTACAGTTTGGATGTTTGTACCCTCCAAATCTCACATTGAAATTTTATCCCCAATGTTGGAGTGGGAAGTTTTGGGGTCACATGGGAGGATCCCTCATGAACAGCTGGGTGCCATCCTTACTGTAATGAGTGAATTCTTTCTCTCTTAGTTTCTACCAGAACTGACTGTTTAAATGAGTCTGGCACCTCCCACCCCTTCACCTTCCACCATGAATGGAAGCTTCCTGAGGCCCTAATCAGAAGCAGATGCTGGTGCCATGCTGCTGGTACAGCCTACAGAACTATGACCCAAATAAATCTTTTCTCTTTACCCGCTTCTAGTACTCCTTTATAGCAATGCAAACAGACTAAGGCAGCATCTATTTGACAAGCTGTGCCAAAGTCAGGCACACATGTTTACAGGCGAGAGCTGGAGCTCCTCTACCTCGTTATGAAGGGATTGCGTTGTCATTGATCTATTTCTTCTCCCTGGGCAAGAAGAATTTTTGAAAAGCAAACGTAAAAATCCCAGTTACTTCTTGATTAAAGATTCAGTGATTTCCGACTTCAATCCAAAAAGATACTGTGAACATAAATGCCATGAACATGTAAAAGAAAATAAAATTTCAGGACCCTGTAAATTTATTATGTCAATACGTAAATTAAGCCCTAGAGACGAGTCATGTGCCATGTTTGCAATTCTGCTTCTTCAATTACAGATTAACTCTCTTCTTCATTGTTCTTATTTGTAAATGACTAGGAGACCAGAACTCTCCCCTCTTCCAATCACCAGTATGTGTTACGGATTAACTGCCTCTTTTACTTTCCTGGATCTATCTCCATCCATGTGGTGCAAATGACCCCATGACTATTACAGCTTCAGGGGAAGGAATGTTAAATGAGTCTTTCCCAAAAGAAAACGACCACCACAACTAATCAGATCATTGCACCTATGCATTAAGCTTTATATAAAAAGATGATGAAACTGTGTTAAGAGTCTCTGTCTTGGTCTAAATAAATGATCCCAGACTTACACACTTGGAAACACTGGCTTCTGTTCTTTGGAATCCGTGCTTCCCAGGAGGCTGTCCTTAACTTTGCACTTGAATAAATTCTCTTTAAACTAGATTCGGACCCTTTTGATTATTTTAGCTTGACAAACACTTGCTATAATGGAGGTCCCAAGGCTCAGGCCCTTTAAGGCTGGAAGCCAGAGCCCTTTCTCCAGTGACAAAGAACTGTGTAGACCAGCATTCCCAAATGGGACACAAGAGAGCTCTTCGTGGTACAAAGATACAAGGTCAAATAAAACTCTTCCACCCTCTTTCCATCCTTCAGTTTCAGGAAAAGATAAAAGTCGCAGTTTTATGGTAAGATACTTTTAACACCTCTCATACATAAGTTAATGTCTTTTTTTAATAAAAAGAGGGAGAAGATCTTAGGCTCAGAATTTTAGATGGGTGTAATAGCAAGAATCTAAAAACACTGTCTTATTTCCATTACGTCTATTTGAATAATGTTCTTCTCCTTATACTTTTGGCTTTCCATTTGGGAAACTGTGTGGTATAATAAATAAATAAATATACATATATATGCATATCTTATGTGTGTGTGTATGTATACAAGGTCTTTGTCCCTGCTTCCTAACACAGTGCTCCTAAAACACTTGTAATAGCTTAAGTGATAGGAATACCTTTTATTATTCATAACAATCCCCTTTCAACCATGCCAGAGTTTATGCTAATGAGCTGACTCTGGATGGGCCCCTAGTTAGCTTCAGAATGGGGGCTGTTTGCAAGAGGAATCAACCAGGGCCAAACTAAGCCCTAGAGATGAATCATGTAACATGTTTACAATTCTGCTTCTTAAATTACAGATTAACTCTCTTCTTCATTGTTCTTACCCGGTAACTGACTGGGAGACCAGAACTCTCCCCTCTTCCAATCATCATGGAATAGGTTGGAAAGTTGCAAACTTTCCCTTCATTCTCCCCCAACCTCAACCTCAAGGGAAAGGGGCTAGAGATTGAGCTGCAATGGCCAATACTTAGTTAATCATGCCTACGTACAGAAACTTGGAAAAGAAACTTGGATTCAAATTCTTGACAGTAATGTTCGAGCAGCTTCCCAAATAGTGAACACATCAGTATGCTGGCAGGTGGCCCAGCTAGAGAGGACATGGACATTCTGTGCCCCAGACCCCTACCCTGTACCTTGCCCTATATATTCTTCTGTATAGCTGTTTCTGAATGGTATCTTCTCTGATACAACTGTAATCATTACTGCAGTACTTTCCTGAGCTCTGTGAGTTGTTCTAACAATTATGGAACCTGAGGCAGGAAAGGGGATGCCTGGTGATGGGGTAGCAGATTCCCTCAATTTGTAAATAAGCCTAACACAAAAGCAGGCAGCCTGAGGATGTGGGACTGGAGGCTGGCAACTGAAGTGAGGGCTGAATTGTGGGATTAATTGAGCCTTTAAACCTCTGTAGAGTCTCATACTAACTCTGGGGAGTCAGTGTCAGAAGTGAACTGAATTGTAAATTACCCAGTTAGTGCTGGGGAATCAGAGAATTGTTGTTTTATGAAGCTCACCATAAACTGATTTCGGTTTACTAAAGGGGAGCCACTTTAAGTATTAAGTATATATGATACATGTATGCAGATACGACATGAATTGTGAAGTTGATACTAAATAATAGATGTTCAAGGATCTTTTTTACTAAGGTAAGGTGGTAAGGACTTGGTCTTCTAAAATGTCTTACAGAGAAATGCTAAGCCATAGAAATGGTACATGTGAATGTGATGTTTTAGGGACTTTACCTAACAAATGCAATTAGTGTAACCTGGTTTTTTGTATCCTCAAGGAATCCCCAACAATTAAAAAAAAAAGAGAGAGAAAGAAAGAAAAATAAATCACTTCAGCCACTGGGATATTATTTTGCCCTCAAACTTTCCTTATAACTTTTGGGAAACTTACAGAATTGAACATGTCATTTACAATATATTATGAAATGTCTACATGGGAGTCAACCTTCAAGACCATAAAAGGTAAATCTACAAATAGGGTGCGGATACCAGCAGGGGTGCACAGTGCTGTAACAAATAGGCAGTTAGCCTGGGTTGACATTTTCACTCTCAGCTTAATGGTTTGCTTAGCTAATTGCCTTCATTAGGAGCTTCAGAACATCAAAGGAAGATTGAAAATTCCATTTGCTTCAAAACAGGGAAAACAAATGCAAAATACGCTCTTTATTTTTTGAGGATCAAAGCTTAGATCTGAAGACAATAGCTATTGGTTAATTAATATAAGAGAACAGTATTTCTCAAAGTGTTATAAGCACACTACCAAACAAATCCCCGAGTTATTCAAAATGCAGATTTCTAAACCCCATTGGAGCGAGCTCTCAACTTGATGCTCATGCATACTCAAGCTTGACAACTTTTGCACTAGTTTAAAAACATAAAATTCACACCAGACCCCATTTATTATGGCTCTGTCACTAGCCAGCTGTGTGATTTTGAGAAAGTCACTTAATCTCTCTGGGCCTTGATGTCCTCATACATAACAGAGTGTGCTTTGATATGTCACCAAAGCCACGTTAGCCTGCCCCGCCCAAGGCTGAACTGCAAACTTGAACCAAACTGAAGAGGCAAACAGCTTCCGTTCCAGGGATCCGAATCAATCTCGAGTCTCACCACATAGAGCTGCTTCCAGATGCTCCCCCACTCCCAAAGTGTCGTCGTCACTTCTTGTGCCAGAGGAATTTCTGCGGGGATGATGTTCTCGGTATTTCTATTTAAGGTGGATAAAAAATAGCATGAAATTGAGACCCAGGTGCTAATAAGATAAAATGCTGGCAAATTTGCATTAAGCTGCAGCCACTGGGAGGGGTCTTCCTGGCATTAGCAGAACTGCCTCCACCAGCCACAGCAATTACATTATGCAAATTTAAGGAACTGCCTGGGTAATGTCCTCCTCTGCCATGGTGGGCTCCTTACCCAGGACTAATCTACTTTAATATAGTTCAAAGGCAGCTGCCAGTTAAATTCTCCAAATTAATACCTCCCAGAATCGGATCTGAACACAAATCAACGTGGATTAGATCTCTCATCAAGTGAAGGAAAGGAAACACACAAATAAACACAGGCACAGAGAGACACTGAACACCCTTCAGATCTGCCAAGTCAGAGTTTCAAAGCAAACAGGACAAAGCCATCCAGGAGCCACAGGAGGGTCAAGGCCAGCAAGGACAGCAAATACCTTCTCTTCTCCACTGTCACTTCCTTGATGTGGATAAAGGATTTGGGGAAAATGCCCTGTTGGAAACAATAAAATAAAATAAAATAAAATAAAAAGACATATCCCTACAAAAATGACTGACCCTATGTCTTCATCATATTTTTACAAAGCCACTGACTGATAAAACCCTCAAACTTTAAAGAAATAACCCCAGAGTCAGAGCAAGGGATGGATTCTAAATCTACTCCTTTAGTTTAGCTCCCCTTCCAGTTTTCCATCAGTTACTCTAGATCCCACATAGTTCTAGATCTCAAAGGACGCCCCAACCCCAATGCTCGTCCTATCAGGTGGGCTGCAAGGAAGCCTCATTTGAAAACAATCTACACCACTCTTCACTCGCTGTGAGACGGGCGCTCTGCTCCTCTCCTCTCCCGCCCAACTCCGGGAAGCAGTCACCCTTCACAGTCAGGAACAAGGTGAGTATTCCTGGTTGCACTTAGGCTAGTTAGATTTGAGATCTATTCCCCCTGGATTTATTTCATTGTTCTTCAGAAAGAGAAAAGTAGGATTCTGCCTCCTAACACAGCGTGTCAGGGATGAAGGAAGAAGCTTCTCTTATTTCCCTGCTCCATAATTGGGCTCAGTTAACAAAAAAAGTTCATCAACTATTTGGAAATTCTTTCATAAATTCAACTGAAGTACATACGTGAGGACATCTGGTCTCTGTGCCAGATGCCACGAGAGAAATGAAATGAGCAAAGCTGGCGCCTGCTCTTGTGGAGATGTGTGGTGTGGGGGTGGAATGGGGGAACCACTGAAAGGTAGAGACTGGGCCTGTCCTTTACATCATGCTGGATGCCCAGAGAAGGGGAAGGATGAGTGCCCCACACGACTCTAAAGGAAGACAGCAGATGATACCTTCCAAACAAAACACGCACAGTTCCATGGGGACTAGCGGGAGGGAAAAAACATGAGTGAGCAGCATATCAGGAAAGGCTTCAGGGAAAGGCAGCGCTAGAGATTGACCTTAAAGAACAAGGAAGGCAGCACCTGTGGCTCAGTGAGTAGGGCACCCGCCCCATATACCGAGGGTGGCAGGTTCAAACACAGCCCCGGCCAAACTGCAACAAAAAAATACCTGGGCATTGTGACAGGGGCCTACAGTCCCAGCTACTCGGGAGGCTGAGGCAAGAGAATCGCCTAAGCCCAAGAGCTAGAGGTTGCTGTGAGCTGTGATGCCGCCGCACTCCACCGAGGGCGACAGAGTGAGACTCTGTCTCTAAAAAAAAAGAACAAGGAAGGGAAAGGAGAAGGGAGAGTCGAGGCACAGTGAGCACCAAGATGTAGATTACAGGGCACAGAGCACGTATGGGGATTGGGGGCGGGGCTAGAGGTCAGGTTTGCTAAAGACCAATAGTGGAAAGAATTGCCCCAGGAGGGTGACAGGGCCACATGAAGACATCCAGTATCGTCCCAAATAAGAACTACTTGACCTTACCTGTAACATTTTGTGCTTTATGAGGTATCCCCTATACCAGTCTGCAAAGAGAAAACAAAGAAACAGGTGGCTCTTTTATTCTTACAAGTTTGTTGCGGGTGTTTCTCTTTTATTTTCGTTTGATTTTTAACTAGCGAAGAAACAACTGCTTTAGACTTTAGGTACAAATCAAGAGTCTGGAAGCCCAGTGTCTTCAAAATCTGTTGAATTTGTTGCCAACATCTCAAAACAACATATAAAAATAGATTATATTAAAATATGCAAATGTCCCCTTTTGAAAAATGAACTGGCCAGTGCTTCTCTCTGGCTGTAGCTAGCTGACAGAATAGTAGGTTCCTCTAATCACCAGCCTTTATTCAGCTCTTCCTTCGTTCTGTTACCAGCCTGGGTCCTGTGGTCATATGCATATTTTCAGCTGCTGCCTTGGGGACATAGAAAGGCTCAGGGATCTTAGCAAACATCCTAAGACAATGTCCACAGTTCTAACAGCAGCAAATCATGTCTAAAATATGATTTGCAAAAGTTAGTCATCGCAAAACATGTTAATATAATCTCAGAGATGAATGCAGAGACAGAAATACAAAATATTATTCCTTTTGCAGGAATACCAAAATGATTCAATTAACAGAAATCCAAATTATGCACAGTCCTCTGACAAAATGAGTCTCCACGTAGCCAGTATTGATGACTATAATGAGTCCGCTGGCCTTTGAAATGATTTGAGCACAGCCAAGTAGTGGCGTTTGTCATCTTTGTAAATAAAAAGCATCTGTCAGGAGCCTTATTAGCTGACCCTCATTACTGGGCTGACAGATTGTTGCTGAAATATGTTCTCAAAAGACATGCATGCAAGCACCCAAACAAACAATTTAAAATGCAAAGTCACCCCTCATTGTCTGAGCCAGTTAGACGGTCAAGTCCTAAAGTTCTGAAGCAACAGGGGCCCCAAGTGGCTCCGAGTTTGAATCAGAAAGTGAGAGGAGTGCAGGAGAAATCTTCTAAATACGGATCAAAATTGTTTTCACATAGTAAATGAGAAAATATCATGAATGTTACATTAATCATGTTGATAAAAATCTCTCCGATTGTATGGGAAGCCCGCACACTGTTACTCCAAGCCTGAATTACTGTACACAGTTATGACTCAATAAAAAATAATTAAAAATTAAAAAAAAATAAAGACATACAATTCTTTTGAAAAAAAAAAATCAGCAAGTGTCACATGGGCCACTAATTGACATCCCTGGAATATCAGGAGTAGACATCTTTTATGTTTACTTGAATGGAGGTGAAACATATTCTTAGTAAAGGATCTCAAGAATGGAACAAAAGAAGTATCCAAAATACTCGGTGTATACAAAAACCAATATATAATCACCCACATTTTCATAGGAATGATAAAACACAACTACATTCCCAAATGAAGGAGGGAAGTGGAGGAGAAGGAGAGCAGAGTGGGGAAAGTAGAGGGAGGACAATTGCTGGGACATCACCTATTCCTCATGTTGCAAGGATACATGTCTTCATATAGTGAGCACTTTGATGCAGGTATCCCCATTTGGATACAAATTCAGCACCGGTCTTTGGATCAGGCGAAAGTAGAAAACTTCAACAGATGAATAATTAGCTAGGTCAAATTTGGAACTAAGTCCCTTTATCAAGCAATCTCCAAGGCATAATGAATTCACAGATAAATTCTACCAAAAGTGCAAGAACTAATACAAATTATTTTGAAATAGTCGAAAACAAATTCATAGAAGGAATTATCTCTAACTCATTTTGTACTATCAGCATCTACTTAAAACAAAATCAGATAATGTACATATCAAAAAATAAATGACAATACAATATTTCTGAGGAAAAATCCTTGCCATAATACTAGTAAACAAAATCCCGTAACACATCAAAAGGAACATATGTCACATACAACGGAGTTTTATGTGAGGGACACAAGGACACTTTAACATGGCACATAAATAAAGGTGGTATGTCACATCAACATAATAACAGGAAGAAGTGATTAATCGTCTTTATACATGTGAGAAAATCATTTGATACAATTACAAATCCTTTATGATGAAATTTCATAAATTAGGCTTCAAAAACATGCCTCCTTATAATAAGACCTTTTATTACAAATCCATAGTTAATATTAATATAAATAGGGCATATCTGAATTGTTTTTACAGTTCTTGTAAAAGCCAGAGGACAGGGATTTCTCATCATGATATTCTTATTTAACATTGCAATTAACAATCAACAAGAGAAAATACACATCAGAAAGAGACAAAATGCATTCAAACTGAAGAAGAAAAAGTTAATTATTCCCACACCACAGCATATCACCTTATATTTGTGAAAAAATAGAGACTACATATTTTTTTCAAAAGATTTCAGTTTAGAAAGTCAGTATTTGATAATCAGCAGCACTTGAACACATCAAAACTGAAACAGATAGAAGGGAAATGAAGAAAGCAATTCAATTTTCATAGCAAAACAATAGTACTCAATTAACCAAAAAGTTGAGAGTCCATTACAATACAAACTAGATACAGGCATGCAGTTACATTGAAGAGGATACAAATAAAGAACACCACTTGTTCATAGATCAAAATAATTATTATTGTCAAAATAATCACACTACCCATAATAATCTACAGCTTCAATGAAATGTCTATCCAACAGTAATGAAATTCTTGAAAGATACCAAAAGTCGTATAATTTTTATTAAACCACCAGAGACCTCTAACAGTCAAAGAATTTCTGAATGAAACAATAAAGTTAGAGAGGTTAATCTAGCTGAAAGCATAATATACTATAAAGTTACACTAACTGAACGAGCTTAGTACTGGCATAAGATATTTTAAAATAGACAGATAGAGATCTTTCACCTCCTTTGTTAGGTAGACTCCCAAATATTTCATC